>JAHQCQ010045592.1:0-34382 GCA_023539305.1 Ilex asprella
ATATTATATTATATACTAAAAATAACTTAGGCTGTCCAAACAAGTTTTACTATTTTCTGTACTATAAAATTGTTTTTAAAATCATCTAACCAAACAAGTTTTTTATCTCAAAAAATATCAAAACCAATTTCTCAAAACTCTTTTCAAAAACTGTTTTCAGATACTAGTTTTTGAAAACATATCCAAACAGGCCCTTAAAGTTTTTGTTTGTGTTGTTATGTCTTTTTGTGGATGAATTGAATTCATTGATATTGATGATAAATGATGATATTTTGAGAAATTGAATGATTCAATTTATCACTTTTACTTGTTTTAAATGTATGTGTAGATTTAGTTTTATTGTGTTATATAATGAAACAAACGTGGATGTAAGGATTACTTGTTTAAATGACTAAGCACATGATCGGTTTGACACCTCAACCTAACAACCAAGATGTAAAACCTCTTGTTAAACCTTGGTATTATCTCTATGCTTACATTATCAAATCACATTAGTATTTGTTATTCTTAAGGTACAAGATGTTTGGACTCGAAAATGAAATCGGTATATAACCGACATTCCCCAGAAAACCCAACATAACTAGTGGAGATAACAAAGGATACCATGGTAAGTTTCGAGCCTCACGATGCTTCAGAGAGAAAATCAACATTCACTCGAGAAAGGTTTTTCACTATCTGTCTTTGAATAATCTCATTAAATTTGTTTTGATTGACACAACTAAAAGTGATCTATTAACCTATCCCACAAGAAATACATGCATACCACACGTACATATGCACATACTTGAGAAATAGTTTTAGGCCATCTTTTGAATTAACTTTGAGCCTTGGCCATTTCTTTTTCAAAATAACATCCCTAGTTAACCCCGCTTGAGCCTTCAAAAGAACGATTTCTTCTTCAAGAAACCAATATGAAAATCGAGCCACAGAAAAAAATGCTTGACATACCCTTGCTATCTAATTTCTTACACTCTCTTAAAAATCAGTATGATGCAGAAATGTAGGAGAAAGGACAAAGACCATGTCAGTTGCTATTCAATGGAAAGAAAAGTCGGTGGAAACAACCGAAAATGAAAAAAAGACAGAAAAATAGGGAATTGCCAAGAAAGTGAAAAATGAGAAAAAAGAAAGAAAGAAATATCATTTCTCGGCAAATCATCACAAGAAAGAGGTGTGCTACACTACATAAATAGAGGATAGCTCTTGAACTCCATTGACGTCATTTCGTTAGCCACTGACTTCTGGCCCAATTACAACCTATGAAAAGCCCTAATTGATCGCAAGTCTGATGCATATGCATGTTGTCAATCAAAAGTTGGGGTATGTTATATAGCATTTCTTTAAATTGCATCAATATTCTTCCATGAGATTTTCCAATAACATGATTAGTCTATTTTCTAAAAAGTTTCACTCCTTTATTACATTGTGCATGTAATGTCTGATTGGCCATCTTCTGATTACATGCTCCGTGAGAGACAAGTCACCATATTCAGAGCGAATCTTTTGTTGAGAGCATTCCTAAGAGAGATTTGTGGAATTGAAGCTATCCATGGAAGGTGGTAAAGTGGAATGTTTGTTATATATCAATTATTGTTTCTCGAAAAACCATCCTACTACTTAGAGAATTCCAAATGCTAATGTGACAGGTGCTAATTTTTGTATAGAGTAAGTACTAATGGAAAAGAAATATAGGAGATAGATCACGATTGAGGGTTGGGTGTCCCAACGATCATGTTGCTAATTCATTTTTTAGCATTCTCACATACATATTTGTTCGACCGAAGTTTATGGGTAACTTCATTGGAAACCCTCACGAGACAATACTCGTCCACTAGGGTAAACCTAAGGGTTTAACGACTTATTGCATAAGCTAAGTGCAACCGGATAACCTACGAAAAAGGGGTTATAAATAGATTTTTATGTAATTATAGTTATATTACTAGGGACTAGCAATATCTAGGTTAGGGGGTGTGATTAGTACTCAAATATAGCATATTATTTTGCCCTTTTTGGACTAATTACACTTTGATGGAGTTTAAATGATGACATTTCAGGTTCTAAAATAAAAAAAAAGGAAGGGCGACAAAAAGTACAATTGAACATAACACCAGCACGTTGGGGAACAAAATTGAGAAGCTTGGACTAGAGTAGTAAAGTTCGAACGCCACCTACTGTTCGAATGTCCACTTGAACCAAGCAAAGATTAGACTGCTGAGACAAGATGTGTTGCAGCCAAGAACAAAAGCCCTGGAGAATTAAGTATTAACATTTGAGCGTCACCTACTGTTCGAACGTCTTGAACCACTGGCGAGACCAGACTGACTGAAGACATGGTGTGTTGCAGCAAATCTATGACAAAATCTGCATGGTGTGTAGAGAGAGATTTCCACAGAAGACCATAGGCCATCTACGAGTGAATGATAGGCACAGACCCTAGCTGGCGTTCGAACGCCCTTAGAGCAATGACAGAGAACCGTTCGAACGCCCTTGACAGACTGCCTACAGAGTGGTTGGCTTTTCACTTTGACTTAGACGCCAGACTCTATTCTTTTACCCTCTGCCTTCTCCTTGCCTATAAATACACAAATTTTTGGAGAGAAAAAGGGGGCAACACTTCTAGCACTACTTCTCCTTTCCTATTGTCTTAGTTTTCTTCTTTGCTAGAGAATTGAGAAGTTTAGACTCCCACTCATTTCTTTACATTAATGCTTTTACATTTGCATTTACTTAAGAGTTGTAGTTTCTTTACTTATTCTTAGTCTTTACATTAATGCTTTTACATTTGCATTTACTTAAGAGTTGTAGTTTCTTTATTTACTTCTAGTCTTTACATTTATGCTTTTATTTACATTTCTTTGTTTATGTCTTACTCTTCCATAGATTGAGCTTCCTTCTTTCTTAGAAGAGTGAAACTCTTCTACTTTTCTAGAGCTTTGCCAAAGCCATGAAGAGTGGAACGTGATTCACTCATTCTTTGTTGAAGATTGACTCCTTGTTCTTGTGCTCTTGTTTTGCAAAGTCTTGTACTTAGAGAGATGAGCATCACTCACTTTTCTAGCTTTACCAAAGCTATGAAGAGTGAGTAGTTTCTCATTCACTCTTTAGTAAGAGGTGAAGGGCATGTATTGATTATCTGAAAGTTATAATATGCAATGTTCTAATGCTTAATGTTTATATCCCCTTTCTTATTGGATGATTGATTGCATCTAGTAAAGCTGAGGTACTTTGTATAATCGAGAGTCTTTCTATGACACGAATGACTCTTGCATGGAAAGAACCCTCATTTCAAGGCAAGTACCCCAGCTAGATCTTCATGACTACCCTTTAATCTTCCCCCATTATTGCACTTCATTTAAAGAATGTAATATTAATGTCATTGTTGGATGTCTTGTAGAAACACTTGCTTGTTTGTAGACGGGTTAAGTCTCGACACAGACAATTCTCGTAAACCTCTAAAAAGACATCAGAACCATGGTCTTAATTCTCACAGTCCATCTTTACCTTCCGATTAACTTGCTGTTGACACGGGAGTTAATTGAGTTATTAAGCATAAATATAACAAACCAGATAATAGACTATATGTCCTGATCCTCGAACTAAAGAGTGATTCTTCTTCCATTTAAATTAATCTTATATTTTGTTTAGAAAACCTTCTTGAAAAGAATTCAATATTCTGTTCAGGAAATCACCCACATCTCACAACTTTAAATCTCAAAGGTTACAATCAATTGGTCTCCACCACTGTTTACTTTGAAACACCAACACAACAAGTTTCCTGTGGATTCGACTCCAGACTTAAACCGGATTATTACTACAACTTGACTGCCTGCACTTGGGTGTACACATTTTGGATCAAGTCAAGGATGAATTCATATCATATACATATAACATTTAGAGGCACAACATCCATATAAGTAAACCCTAACCTCAATGAACAAGAATGAAAGAAAACCCCAACCTTGTGTTCTTGAAACTAGGTTTTTGATCCAATCCACGGTGCAAATCCCCTTAGATCTTGTGTTTTTTTCTTTCTTTCTTCCTCTCTAATATTTTCTAGGGTTATAGGTGTTGAAATGAGGCTAAATGAGTCGTTCTAATGTATTTATAGGGCGAATATGGACCACAAATCGCGACTTTAAAATGTCAGATCTCTTTCGACAGTACCGGTACGGTAAACTCTCTAGACCTTGGGGTACCGGTATATAGTACCGATACATAGTATTGGTATGGTTTTTCCAATTTTGCCTATTTTCTCTGAATTCCATTTCCAATCCATTTCAAACCCTTCCTAAATTAACTCAAACTTATACTACCTACATTTGTGCATTAACCTAGTAGTAGAAGTTCTATTGCAAATGATTTCCTATGTTTACAAGCGACACTCAGTTTTAACTATTATGTACAATATTAATATTTCCTACGGTTGTAACCTATATGGTTCATTTCTATGCCATTACATATATCAAATTATAGGAATAGTGTTTGCTGCCCAAGTCCAAGTGAAAGCCAACAACTCTGCTGCCAGTTTATGGACAACGTTCAAATGTTTTCTGGCATTCAAACTTTGTTGTTGTTTTTGCATTATGGGCATTCGAACGTTGGATGGCATTTTTTAGCCGAAATTGAACTCTAATGCTATATATATGCTAGGGTTTGAGTTGAGATATAAATATACTGATTTTGGGGGATGCTAACATTATAAAACCAAGGATTGATAGGAAAATTGAAGGCAAGAGTCGAAGGAAGCGATGCAAAGAAAATTGGACTTGAAGGCTAGAGAGGAATTGAAGATTGCAACTAAGTTTTCATTCTTTCCTCTTACTTTTACTTCTTGATTTTCAGAGATGTTGATTAATTTGAGAATGATGTTTTTCAACTACATTATGAACTAAATTTTTATTAAGATTGCGATGGAGCCTGATGTTTAGTTAAATTGATCACTCTCGTTTTTAGTTCTTATTGATCATATATAAGTTATTTATCATATTTTGTGCTTAATTTACGATTATGTGACCACCAATTAATTTGATTCCCTAGATGAAATTAGGAGATGAATTCTAGGTTTAGATCTAAATATGATAACATGCGTCTAGTTAATTCTTCTTCGGATTGAATAGTTGAGTTTGTGTATAGGATAGGAATATACCTATATGCCGTGTGTAACTTTTATGAGAGTTTGAACTTAATGAATCTATTCCTACTTATTTTGCATAGGAATATAGTAATTTAATTGGGAGAGATATTTTTATTTAACTCTCGGAAGATGTTTGATAAATAATTTTGAATTCTCAGTTAACAACTTATTTTGATTAATTAACTAGAAAAAGAGTAGAAAGATTTATACGAAGCATTAGGGGAAGTTGTAATCTTAAATTCTTTTATCTGGTAAATTCAATCTTTGATTATCAAGTTTAGGTTTAATTTTAAATTAGTAATTTCATAGTTAAATTTCAACTGTTTAAATAAAATTGAATTGATATAAAGTTAGTACTTGGAAGTTATTTGCAATAATTCTCCGTGTGAACAATACTCTACTTATTACTTTATTACTTGTTGATTGTGTATACTTGTACGTAAATTGTCAATTCCAAATTCAGACAACACAATCACTCGTATCTGCACAGTGGTATCTTTGCCACGAAGGCCATAGATTAGCCATTAAAGTTATAAATTGCCTCTAAGGCATCAATCGCTACTAAGACCAAGCAATCACCCATTAGGGTTATACTAGCCAATAAGCTAATCACTCACCATTTAGACCATCTAGAAAATACAACATCTTTATGTTGCCATCTATACATCCATAGTCAATTTTTTTTATATATAAATCACAATAAAATATTCTTGCTATTATCTACATGAAAAACACACTCACATCTTGTCTAACAGCAGTACTACTCAGTGTCTAGATGAGACTTTAGGCATACTTGACCTAGGTGTTGACATCTTTGTTCCTACCACACATTATCATCAAACCACATATAAACATTCTCTGTATAGCACCACATTATAAATATGTATAAATGAGTGCTTGAACATGCTTGTATAAATATATCTCCAAATACCTCCCAAGTGATTTAATTTAAACCACTTAAATCATTCTTTGCTATTTACTTATTATACATAGGCTAGGTTGGAATTTACTTCATAATAATGTATTTATAACAATTTAATCCATAAAGAGTTGATTTAAACCCAATTGGATGTCTTGGGAAGATTTGGGGTTAATCGGATGAAGACCTAGAACACCCCTACTAAACATTCCAAACTTTAATGTGATGAATCAGTTCTTCGTTTGTAGAACCAGTTCTTCGTTTATAGAACCGGTTCTACTCAAGGCCGAATTCCTAGTATTGGTTCTACACACCTAGAACCGGTTCTAGACCACGTAGAACCCTTAGTACTGGTTCTACCTTGAATGAATTGGTTCTTCTTTGAATTAAGTGTTTCTTTCCCATTCAAACTCCTTCCACCATCAAAACTCCATTCCAACACCACCCAACCATCACCCACACCACTAGGATACTTCTAAGGGTTTGTTTGGATGAATTTTTTAGGAGGGTTTGGATTGGATTTCCCAAACCCCTCTTTACAAAGATGGGATTCAATATTGAATAGAGTCTATACTTATGTTTGGTATGCAACACATACACATGTAGGACCCATGGAGACATCATAATTATTAACAACTATTTGTTCTATATATGACTATTTTACCCTTGATCAATCAAATTCATACCCATTTTAAGGGGTACAATTGTCTTTGTATCTTTAACAGCTTAACCATCTTCTCAAACCCACCCCCTCTAGGTTGATGAAACCCATGATCATGGGTTTAATATTTGGGCCAGTTATGGGCCGAGTTTGGGAACCCGAGATTGAATTTTTAAAACAAACATAGGATTTAGGTATCCTTTGGACTATTTTCCCCAAACCCATCTTACCAAGCTCCCCCATAACCCCTTACCAAATAGTCCCTAAAGTTTGAAAAACACATAAATTGGAAATATTTCACTTACCTTTGTTGCCACTTGACTCCATCGAACTCCTCCAAACACCCACTAAAAAACCCATGGTTTCTTAACCCTTCAATTCACCACCATCACTCAATTCTTAATGCTCAAGTAAAGATTGTGCAAACTTTTAAGGAATTTCACTCAACCTCAAGAATTCAATAGATTCTTTCCCAATTTTTGTTTTTGGAAGAAGAAATTTACAACATTTCAAACCCACCAACTCTCCCTCTCTATGATTTGGTTCTAAGGGGTGTCCTCCTTTTATACTTGAGGCATGCAAGTCTTCCTTATGCCGGGTGCTCCTCATGACTCACACCTATACTCATTTGCTTTAACCTCCCCCTTGTTCCTTCTAAGCCCACAACTATCATTTAATTCTTCAGCACTTCTAAAATCTCATCTCATAATTCAATAATAAAATTATTTTATTGAGAGCATACTTAACTTCTCTGGGTTTATTTATCATAATTTAAACTCCATGCCAATACTAACAAATTATACTTTAACCCATAATATTTATAATATGTTATGATATCCATGTTCGGGTTTCACAACTTTTCATCTCTTAAGAAAATTCGTTCCCAAAATTTTATTGACCATGTTAAAACAAATGAGGGTATATTGTTTGCATATTCTCCTCGCTCTCCCAAGTTGCTTCTTTCACACCATGACTCCACCACAAAACTTTAACCATGGATATAGTCTTTGTACGTAAGACTTATTCCTTTCGATCGAGAATCTCTACAGGTTTCTCTACATAGAATCTAAATTGACCTTTTATACTTGTTTTTGTCGTGAAATTGGGGAGAAATGATTTTATCCTCTATTTGATGGAGTTTTCTGTAAATGCAGGTAAAAATATGAAAACGGCTTGAGTTAGGCCCCCATTGAAGTGTTTGAAGTCAATGAAGATGAGAGGATGACTTAAAGGAAGGTTTAAAGGGTGAAGAAACCAAGAAAAATGCAGTTTGGATGAAAACCTTCTAGAAGGTTTTGTCTACTAGAATGAACCTTCCGGAAGGTTTTGCCTAATAGTTTGTCAATTCAACTGTTCCTGCACTAACCTTTTGGAAGGTTTGTGTTGATCTTCTGGAATGTTTTGCCCAGATTGCTCAGTCAGCTTGCAACTCAAGCTCTGCCATTTGGGGGTCCCACCTACACTTCTTCCACTTGTACCCTGACATCCCTTACACATTTATAGGCCTCTCATCACCCATGCTTGTACTCTAAAGGCTTGGACATTTATGAGGAGGAAAGAGAAGAGGAAGAGTATGGGGATGCAGGCTAAACTTATCCTAGCCTGCCCAATGCCATCAAGTTAGCCCATCTTGATTGGAAGTCTGTCATACATCTATGGATCTCTCTGTGGACGAAAATGGATCATTCATCATGTATTTTTCAATTTACATTGCAATATAGAGAGAGAAACTGGGAGGAAGAAGATGAATAGTTAGCGATAGAAGTTGATATTTTTTGCAGTTTCTTCCATCCTCTCACTTGTAGTTTATTGTAAGACTTGTGTAAACTTCATTTAATGTCTTTAATGTCATTTATTACAAGTACATTTTAAGTTTAATGCTACATTTTAGATTTCACCATTGTTGCAACAAGTTATCTTCATTTTCAAGCTTTAAAATGGGTATTGCATATTTCACTTCATAGTTTACGTTTTCTTGCATTAAACTAAGCTCCAATCTTCATTCCTTTATAATGTCTCTCCATTAAATTTATGTCTTTGCTTTAGATATGAGTAGCTAAGTTTATGGTTGGCTAATCCAAGGAAAAATTCCCCTTAGGTATGCTATTTCAATTCATTTTCATTCTTCCTCGTAGTGTATGATGATTCGGTTTGACTAAGTTGAGTGTGGATGTGGTTATGAGTTCTTGATATACTGTTGACTTATCATGGGGTATGCTTGAATTCTCACCTCTATTTTGGTCCCGCGCTTTCTACGAATTAATCGAACATCTAGGCACCATTGGAGGAAAGTCTTAAGTTGATTTGACATTCTCATTGGAATGACCCATTCGGATTAGCCAACACTTTTTTCCATTTCATTTTCACCAAGAACAAAATCACAACAATTCAAACTTAAAGATTTTTACAGTTTTCTTTTGTTCACCAAAATCACCTCCTTGCTTGAGGAAAGGACCTTGGAATATATTGTTTCAAGTAAAACATGACACTTGAAAGTCTCCCTGTGCTTAGGGAGCACTTTTGTTCACACACACACACACACATATTTCATTCCATACATCCGTTTTCCCATTTTTTGCATTGAACCCGAGTAAGAGTGACACTCACCTACACACATAAGCTTATACATATTAAGATTTTATGTTTGGAGATTAGGGACAACAACAGAAACAATCAAGTATTTTTGGTGCCATTACTGGGGAAGACAAGCGTTGAATTGAGAAGGTGATTTTCGGATAACGGAGGTAAGTCCCATGATGTTCATCATGGGCTGAGGTACGTTGCTCCTTGTATATACTTTTGTTTGTTTACATTTTCACTTCTAGATAGTTTGTTGTATGTTGGGATGGGATGAACAAAACCGATTGGTTAGACAACCCTTAGGCCCCAACATGAACATTGACCAAGACCCACTCAAGGATGCGGGTGATAATTTTGAGAATGTAGGTGCCAATCCAAATATTCAAAGGGGTGGGGGAGTGAAAGAGCCTAGAATGCCTAATCCATGAATGCAATTCCCCCTCATATGAATGAAGTGAATAACATCCAAATAGATCCTCCGCTGAGCTCAATGAGGGATTTCCTTTAACCGACTCGTAGCACCACTCCCTCATGCATTCTCTTACCGGTCCAAGCTCATGCTTTCCTAGTTAAGCTAGGAATTTTATAACTACTTCCTACATTTTATGGAATTGAAAAAGAGAATCCTTATCTCCATATTAAGGAATTCGAGGACATAGTTGCAACCTTCAACACTAACTATGCTATAGAAGACATAGCTCGTTTGAAATTGTTTCCCTTTTCCCTTAAGGACAAAGCCAAAACATGGTTGAATTCCTTGTAGTCTCGATCCATCACCTCTTGGGCTCAAATGCTTTTTGATGTTTGAATAAATTTTTCACGGTGTATAGAACCACCACTTTAAAAAAGAAAATTCAAAACTTTCGGAAAAGCCCAATGAGCAATTCTACCACTCTTGGGATCGCTACAAGGAATTGCTCCAATCCGTACCACAACATGGTTTTGAATCATAGCAAATGGGAAGTTTCTTCTACGAAGGAATCATATCGGGCAATAGACAATTCATTGACATGATGTGTAATGGCGAGTTCTTAAACAAAGACCCCGATGAGGCCCAAGACTACTTTAGTACATTGGCTCAAAATGCACAATTTTGGGATATCACGGATCCCACCGATGTACTAAGGTCTTATTCGCAGGGTAGTAATCAAACACAAAGGGGAGGGAAGTATGATTTAAGAGATCGGGAAGATTTGCTCTCCAAAATTTCCAAGTTGTCTTGAAAAGTTGAGAGTCTTAAGGTAAATTAGAGACACGAGGTGTCACATATTTCAAAGATCAAGGAGTCTTGGTCGATTTGTGAGAGTGTGGAGCATTCCATATCGGAGTGCCCCAATATTTCGGCACTTAAGGAAGTGTATCACGAATAAGTCAATGCCTTTAACCAAACGAGAAAATTATTTTCTCTGCACTCAAACACTTATAATGCAGGTTAGAGTAATCACCCGAACTTTAGTTGAGAAATAAGAATCCCACTTCTCATGGTTCTAATGCATTTTCACCTCCTGTGCCTCCTAAGCAAAGTCAATACCAAGGCCAAGGTCAAGCATCTAGCTCACAATACCCCTGGTCCAATCCGCAAGGGTATTCACCAAATCCACCACCTTAAAATTTCTCCAAAAGTCTGTCTCCCAATGTTTTTCCCAACAAGGACCATCCAATCCTCCACCCTACCAACCTCCCCATAAGAGAAACTTGGAGAATGTGCTTTACAATTTCATCCAAAGCCAAACTGCCTTTCACAACAACATTTCAGCTCAATTCACAAAAATTACCAATGCCATAGGGATATCACAACAAGAAGAGCAGAAATTTCCTGCTCAACCCCAAGAGAACCCTAAGGGCCAACATGTGATTGAGTCGTCCAAACCCATAAAGGAGAATTGTGAGCAACTCAAGGCGGTCACCACCCTTCGAAGTAGAAAACAATTTGATAAGACCATTATGCCAAAGGTCTTACCTAAGGCCACATTGCTAATATAAAAATAGATCAAAGGTGACACCAAGGGGGTGAGGTGAGTAATAAGCTGGGTGAGATAGAAAAATTGGTTGATGAAGGTGTGCATGTTTCCCCCATTCCTACCCATTTTCCTAATCCTTTGAAGCTCCCCGTCAAGGTGGCTAACTATTCTGATATAATGGAGATGTTCAAGTAGGTGAAAATCAACATTCCACTCCTCAACAAGATAAAACAAATTCCATTTGTTCAAATATCTTGAAGGACTTGTGTACAGTGAAGAGGAAACTCAATGTCCACAAGAAAGCATTCCTCACCGAGTAAGTGGGCTCAATCCCGAGAATGAATACCCCACCAAAGTTTAAACACCTCGGCTACCCTACCATTGCCATCACAATAGAAAATTATCGGGTGGAGCAAGCATTGCTTGATTTGGGGGCTAGTGTCTACCTCCTGCCTTACTCGGTGTACAAGCAACTCCAACTTGAAGAGTTAAAGCCAACTTCAGTCACTCTTTAGTTGGAAGATCAGAGCATTCGAACACCGAAGGGAGTGGTTGAGGATGTTTTGGTTCAAGTGAATAACTTTTATTTTTCTATCGATTTTATTGTGCTTGAAACTCACCCTGTTGCTAACCCCTACTCCCAAATCCCTGTTATATTAGGTAGACCGTTCCTTGTGACCTCTAATCCTTTTATTAATTGCAGGAATGGTATCATGAAGCTTACTTTTGGGAGAAAGATTATGGAATTCAATGTGTTCAATTTGAACAAACAACTGGGGGTAGACCATTCCTTGTGACCTCTAATCCTTTTATTAATTGCAGAAATGGTATCATGCAGCTTACTTTTGGGAGAATGATTATGGAATTCAATGTGTTCAATTTGAACAAAAAACTAGGGGATGATGAGGAAGTCAATAAGATTGACACCTTGATAGAGGAGCACTTGGAGTTGTTAGGCATGTTGAATTTGGGGGAGGAAGAGGTTGATGAGCAAGAGGAATCAGAGAGCTTGAAAGAGGTAGTAAAGGGGACCCCTACATTTGAGAAGCTTCCACACCAAGAAAAGAAGACTTTTTCATCAAATGAGCAAAAACTCATATTGGAATTGATGCCATTACCATCCCATCTTAAGTATACATATCTGGGGGATGACAAGACCTTTCCAATGGTGATTAGCTCAACTCTGGAGGAGAAGCAAGAAGAGGACCTTTTGGAAGTATTGAGAAGGCATAAGGGAGCAATTGGTTGGATAATTGTCGACATTAAGGGGATAATCTCCCTCAATTGCACACACCGAATTTATCTTGAGGATGACTTTAAGCCTTCTCGACAACCACAAAGAAGATTGAATCCAATTATGAAGGATGTGATAAGGGATGAAGTACTTAAACTACTTGATGTGGGCATCAACTTCTCGATTGTTTACAGTAAATGGGTGAGTCCCACTCAAGTGGTACCGAAGAAATCGGGGGTTGTTGTGGTAGCAAATGAGGATAATGAGTTGATTCCGACAAGGGTGATAACCGGATGGAGAGTATGCATTGACTTTCGAAAGCTCAACCTGTGCACAAGAAAGGATCAATTCCCTTTGCCATTCCTCGACCAAGTCTTAGAAAGAGTAGTTGGACACTTGTTTTATTGTTTCTTGGATGGGTACTCCGACTACAATCAAATCGAAATTGTATTGAAAGATCAAGAGAATACCACATTCACTTGTCCCTATGGTACCTTTGCCTACCGTCACATGCCTTTTGGGTAGTGCAATGCCTATGAAACTTTTTAATGTTGCATGATGGAAATTTTCAGTGATATGGTGGGGAAGATTGTAGAGGTGTTTATGGATGACTTCTCGGTGTTTGGGGATTCCTTCAGTGGATGTTTGAAGAATTTGGAGAGAGTTCTCAAGAGATGCGAGGAGAAGAACTTAGTCTGGAATTGGGAGAAGTGTCACTTCATGGTGACATAAGGAATTGTTCTTGGGCATATCGTCTCTGCGAAGGGGATCAAAGTGGACAAATCAAAAGTTGAGGCCATTTACAACCTCCCTACACTGAAGGTCGTAAAGGATATCAGGTCATTTATGGGTCATGCCGACTTTTATCATCGTTTTATTAAAGACTTTAGTTCATTGGCCCGACCTTTGACCAATTTACTGTCTAAGGATGTCCCATTCAAGTGGTTCGATAATTCTGAGACATCTTTTATAAAACTCAAAAGCATGCTTACTACACCTCTGATTATGCGACCATCCAAGTGGGATTTACCTTTTGAGCTTATGTGAGACGTGAGTGATTACACGGTCGGCGTAGTGCTTGATCAAAGGGAGGATAAGAGACCTTATGTAATATACTACGCTAGCAAAACACTTAATGAAGCTCAAATGAACTACACCACCACATAAAAGGAGTTATTGGCGGTAGTATTTGCATTGGATAAATTTCGGTCCTATATCATTGGTTCACCAATAGTAATCTATACTAATCACTCCACTTTGAAGTATTTGTTGTCTAAGCAGGATGCCAAACTGAGACTTATCAGGTGGATCCTCCTACTTGAAGAGTTCAATTTGACAATCGAAGGTAAGAAGGGAATGGAGAATGTGGTGGCAGATCACTTGTCCTGACTGGTGGTGTAAGAGATCGATGAACACATTCTTATCCCTAATTTTTTCCTAGATGAACAATTACTTTTCATTCATTCTGTTTGTCCCTGGTATGCTGACATATGTAATTATCTTGCAGCAAGACAAATACCATTACATTAGAACTCGGAGGATCAAAGAAGATCTATGGCGAATGTGAAATACTTTTACTTCGATAACCTGTACCTATTCAAGTACTGCCTTGACCAAATCATGGAGAGATGCGTACTAAAAAATGAGCAGTGGGATGTCCTTGTATTTTGCCACTCAGAAGCATGCGGTGGTCACTTCCTTCCAAGAAGACTTCGACAAAAATTCTACAATCAGGTTTTTACTGGCCCTCGCTTAACAAAGACTGTGCTTCATTTTATAAAGAGTGTGATAGATGCCAAAGACTGGGTAGTGTGACCCCAAAGAATATGATGCCTCTCTCCCCTATACTTGTCATTAAAATATTTGATTGTTGGGGCATTAACTTTATGGGTCCTTTCCCCGTGTTGTTTGGTTTCCTATACATTTTAGGGGCAGTGGATTATGTGTTCAAATGGGTGGAGGCTATCCTAACCAAGACCAACGACCACCGGGTCGTAGTCCAGTTCTTAAAAGAGAACATCTTTTCGAGCTTCGGGATGCCTCGTGCAATGATAAGCGATGGTGGATCACATTTTTCTAATAGACCATTTGCATCATTGATACATAAATATGGCATCACACATAAGGTATCCACTGCATATCACCCATAGACCAATAACCAAGCTGAGTTAACCAATAGGGAGATCAAAAAGATCTTAGAGAAAATGGTGAACCCAAATAGGAAAGATTGGTCATTTAGATTGATTGATGCCCTATGGGCTTACTGCATTTCCTACAAGACTGTCTTGGGCATGTCTCCCTATCGGCTTGTCTATGGAAAGCTTGCCATTTTCTAGTCGAAATCGAACACAAGGCTTATTGGGCCATAAAGACTCTAAACTTCAATTTGAGAATGACCGGAGAGCATAGGAAGCTAGAATTGAATGAATTGGAATAGATTAGAAGAGATGTGTATGAGAGCTCTAAAATTTCAAAATAGAGGGCTAAGATCTTTCATGACAAATCTACTGTGAGGAAGTCATCTGAGCCTGACCAAAAAGTGCTCTTATATAACTCGCATCTCCTGATCTTTCAAGGGAAACTCCGATCTTGTTGGGATAGCCTCTATCTTGTCTAGGTAGCCTACCCTAATGGAGCTGTGGAAGTCACGAACCCCGAAGATGGTAGGACATTCAAGGTCAATGGCTAAAGACTTAAGCCATTTTTTGAGGGTTTTGAAGGACAAGTAGTGGAGGAGGATTTGAAGGATCCGGTTTACATAGACTTGTTGGAGGAATAACTGTTCTTATATTTGTTATTGTACAGTTGTTTTACTTACTTTATCTGTTATGTTACTTACTTTGTCTTTTCACTTAGTGTTGTTTTTCTTAGTCGCGGATGTTGGTATTTTTGTCAAAAGCTCAAGTGCGAGGTGTTCTCTATCCCTACTCATCTTTTTACAGTCCTTCAATGCATATCATATCATTTTTGTTGCATTGAGGACAATGGATGAATCAAGTTGGGGGGGGGGGGTGAGGTGCACCAGCTGTATGATACACCAATGTTTGTGGAGATTTTTGTTGATAATACCAATTTTTGTTTACAATAGTTACAAATTATGTGAAAAATTTAAAAATTTTAAATTTAAAAATATCTGAATGTTGATCTGTATTCCCTTATTAAGAGTATTTCGGGTTTGTTGATACGTTGATTTTTGAGTTGAATTCTGAATACATGAGCACATTATAGAGGTTCATCCTATGCCTGAGTATCACCTATGTGTTTGCTTTTAAACTTTACCTTAATTGCACCTCGAATGTGTAATTGCGTCAATTTTTGGATTGAATTCATATTTTAGAGCTTGACATGAATAGTGGAGATGAGTAAAAACCTATGAGAGCTTTAGTGTCAATCCTTATTGGAGGGGAATTACTTTTACTCAAGGAACAATTCTTCAAATTTCAAATTTGTTCAATAATGTCATTATGCTTGTTTTGGTTAGATGCATTGGTGTAGTTGATTGACTTGTCTTGAAATGCATAATGCTCCCCCATGCTATCTAGAGGTGATCTTAGGTCATTTTTGAATATTTTGAGCCTTGGTCTTCTTCTTATGAAAATTTTATCCCTAGTGCGGTGATTGAGCCTTAATTGAAATTCGTTTCTATGCCACATATTTGACCAAGCCAGTGCAAAATGATAAAAATCTACCTCACCTTGGTTATTCGTAGAGCTGAATATAAGTAATCATAAAAGAAAGGAAGTATGGTGTGGAAACTCAAACAAAAGGGATGAATGATGTTGAAAATCAAAAGAGTTGAATGGAAAAAGAATGAAAATCTAGGAAAAGGAGAATAAGGGAGTGAAAAAGAAGAAAAGAATGACAACAGAAAAAGGAAAATGTTAAGGAAAGAAACAAAGAGTGTGGTAATGGTGTCAGACTGAAAATCCCATAAAAGGGAGATGTTTTTAAAATAAAAGTCATTTACTCGGAACAACCCTCTTTGTTATCCTATATCCTTCATTTCTTTTGTGTCAATATCACCCCAAGGCCCCATTATAACCCCTGAAGTCCTGAATGATTTATAAAAGCATGGGAGATGCATACTTTTAAAGATAAAGAGAAGTTGGTTTGCTATATAGTGCACTAGCATTCCTTTCATGAGATTATGCAGAGGTTGATTCATTTTCATGCATGAACTTCATTTTTGGATTATATGTGAGCATATTTCATTTTGTGCACAAGATTCTATCTCACATATAAACATGAAGTGCATACCAGGATAACGAGAGTGTGATTCATTGTTGAGAGACACCCTTGGTGAGGTTGCATCAAAGCTTAATTTGGATACCCAAAGTGAATGTGAATTCCATTGTGTAAATGCTTAAATTACATGTCCATTGCACGCACACACAAGTTTGAAAATGAATGTGTAGGTGTATACTCTAGACTACTTTAAAGCCATGGTGTTGCTCATGTGTGCTTGGTTCGGGCAGTTAAATGACGTGTTAGGTAGCCCTATGCTTAAAGGATAAGGGAATATTGCTCAACTTATGTTATTTGATAAGATTCAGGAATGCCTTTGTTGCTTGTATTTATGTTTTACATTTTGGGTATTCATTTTGGTAGTTTAAATTAGAAATCCATGTCTTGTACTTTAAAAACATCAAAATCTTAAATCATGTTGCAATTTTGGAAATTACTTTGGGCATGATCAACCAATTGTGGTTCATATGTATGGTTCAAGTTTTTGGTAGGTTAGATGTCTTAGAAAGGGTGTTAAAATGTTTTGGAGTGGAGGAAACTGTAGTTCCACTTAGTCTCTAGATGAGACTTTAGGCGTACTTGATGTAGGTGTTGATGTCTCCGTTCCTACCACACATTATCACAAAACCACATAAAAATTATCTATATAGCACCACATCATAACTATGTATAAATGAGTGCGTGAACATGATTGCATAAATATATCTCAAAATCCCTCCCAAGTGATTTAATTTAAACCACTTAAATCATTCTTTGATATGTACTCATTATACATAGGCTAGGTTATACTTCACTTCATAATGATGTATTTATAACAATTTAATCCATAAAGTGTTGATTTAAACCCAATTGGATGTCCCGAGAAGATTTGGGGTAATTGGACGAAGACCCAGAACACTGATACTAAACATTCCAAACTTTACTCTGATGAACTGGTCCTACGTTTATAGAACTAGTTCTATGCTAGGCAAAATTCCTAGTACTAGTTCTACATACCTAGAACTGGTTCTAGACCATGCAGAACCCTTATTACCGGTTCTTCCTTGAATGAATTGGTTCTTCTCTTAACCGAGAGTTTCTTTCCCATTCAAAATCCTCCTTCCCACCATCAAAACTCCATTCCAACACCACCTAACCATCACCCATACCACTAGGATACATCTAAAGGTTGAAAAACACATAAATTTGCAAGATTTCACTTACTTTTGTTGCCGCTTGACTCCATTGAACTCCTCTGAACGCCCACTAAAAAATCCATGGTTTCTTAACCTTTCAATTCAACACCACCCCAATTCTTTGTGCTCAAGTAAAGATTGTGCAAGATCTCAAGAAGGAATTGCACTCAAACTCAAGAATTCAAGAGATTCTTTTCCAATTTTTTGGTTTAGGAAGAAGAAGTTTACAATGTTTCAAACCTAGCAACTCTATGAACCGGTTCTAAGGGGTGTCCCTTTTTTATACTAGAGGCATGCAAGTCTTCCTTGTGCCGGGTGTCACTTATGACTCACACCTATACCCATATTTGCTTTAACCTCCTCCCTTCTTCCTCATAATCCCACAACTATCATTTAATTCTTCAACACTTCTAAAATCTCATCTATACATTCTACGATCTCTTATTTCAACAATAAAATTATTTGATTAAGAGAAGACTTAACTTCTTAGAGTTTATTTATCATAATTTAAACCAATGCAAATGCTAAAAAATTATACTTTAACCCACAATATTTATAATATGTTATGATATGCATGTTCGGGTGTCACAACTGCGTCCTACTAAATTCACGGTCCCAAATTTCCAGCTTTATGATGGTAAGACTAACCTGACCATCCAAAGAACTGTTATGCATGATGTTCCCCAGCAATTTAGGGAAATCAATGACAAAATGGTTCGACAATCTCCCAAAATTTTTTTTGACAGCTGGAGCTTATCGAGCAGTTCATTACTAGATTCATAACCAATAGTTGGCAGTCAAAAACCATTGGCACTTTGCTGTCGATGAAAAAGAAGCACGATGAGACACTACACGAGTACACTCATCAATACTGTAAAACCCAAAAAAAATAAAATTTTATTGTGAAGAGCAAAATGGTAATTAGTCATTATGGTACGGGTTGAAAAACTAAATTTTTCTAGAATTTAGATGACGAAACAGAGCTCACCATTGGATTCTTATCATGAAATCTAGTTACTCAGTCATTTTTTATTAAATTTTGAGATAGTCAGTTTTTTCATGTTTGACAATGCAATCGGGTGTCTTGTGACCAAAATAAATGCGATCAAGTTTTAATTGCAAAACATGAAAAATAATTTAAATTTAGTTCAGATAAAAAATTTTGAACATAACACAGAACGGGATTTAATTGATTCGAGATAAAATTGGATCAAGAAAAGACGAAATGTGTGGCGCAACGAGGGCCAAGTATTAAGGGGTATAAATAGGGAGAAAATCATATTTTTCTCCCCAATGCTGTGGTTGAAGGTATCTTTTTATTGTATAATTCTTGGGCACATATATTATTTGATCTTGGTGCTACTCACTCGTTTATACACTTGGCATATGTTAAACCAATAGGATTGAAAAGTGAAAATTTATACAAGGAGTTGAATGTTACCTTATCCACTGGTGAACAATTGGAAATCTTTAAGGTGTGTCGTGGTTGCACACTTCGGATAGGGAAATAAGAGCTAAAGGTAGATTTGGTAGTGTTGGACATGCAGGGGTATGATGTGATCTATGGAATGGACTTGTTGTCTGCATACCATGCAGTGATGGATTGTTTCCGAAAAAGAGTAGTGTTCCAATCACCGGGGGGAGTAGTATTCAGCTTCATAAATGAGCAGATTGCTTTCCATGCTTTTTCCATGACGAGTAAACGATTCTTACAGGCTAAGCAGGAAGTAGACTAAGCTTTCTTGCCTCTTCTTGCTACCTCAACCTAATTTTCTTCCATGCAACTATGTGACTCAATGGGATCTTCGATCCACATCTTCCGAGTCTACCCGTCATCCACCAAGTGAGGTGATGACGACAATCATGCACATACACCCTCATGATGCGATGTCTCCGTGCAAATGCAATGTAATGAACCATTGCATGTCAATGTTATGTCCCATATGTAATGAATGTCATATGGACAAATTATACCACATATCAATATATTCCATGAAAATTTATATCATATACATAAAACTTCCTTAAATCATCATTATGCTCAATTTATCAACAAGCATATGACCACATATTGCAACAATCAAACATGTTATTTCAATTACATAAAAATAATAATATTTAATTATCCAAGGCATTTAATCAAACACCTTCAAGGCACAATTTATAAAACACATAGCATGCCTCAAATTTCACCAAGTTACAAGAATGAACACAAGTAGCTTCCATGTACCAAATTCAAGCAAGAATTGGTCTTTAGACATTTCAACACCAAAATTCCTCATTCCATGACCATAGATACACTTTAGGTCAATTTTAATATTAAACCCTCTTCCATAAACATCAAAGGTTAGGAATAAAACCCAAGTAGGCAAAACCCTATCTCACTTGAAGTGGGGAAAACTCCAAGAACACCTCCCAAGTCCAAAATCTTGATTTCCCCTAAATCTCGTCTTTGAAACTTTGGTGAAATCTCTCGTTCTTAGTATGGTTGCGTAGCCCTCGTCACGCAAATGAAGTTTAACTCTTGGTTCGACGGATTCTGACTGATAGAACTCTGAGAATCAGAGAAAGAGTTCTTGTTTTCTCTCTTTTCTCCCTCTTTCTCTCCCACACATTGAGGCCATCTGAAATTGTAACACCCCAAAATACACCGTGGACGGCATTACATTCAATAACCATTCATACCATGAGAGCACTAAGATAAACCATCAATAAAAAGACTTCCTAACAGTAATCCATAACATTTACATCAATATCTCAAAAGAATATGCCATATTTGGCTTTTACATTCACAATGAAAATTTACTATTATAGCACAGCGGAAATTACAAAAGAAATCTAGACTATACAGTGTTTCCAAAATAGTATTCTAGTCTAGAACAAAAAGTAAACGACATCTCTAGATGTCCCACTCGGGATCCAAGTATCCCTCTAGTGAAGCCTCCCCAAGGTACGACTCATTAGTACCGAGTACATCCTCTGGCCCGACATCTGAAAAAGGTTCAACTGTAAGGGGTGAGTACCAAGCTCTGTAGAAAAATTCTCTCAAACCCATACAAGATTTAGAAAAGCATATAAAGCGGTCGGTCTCATTTTACAAATAGCATACATAATGTTTGAAGTAAAACAAGGACATTTATCAACGGATCTCAAGTTTAAATAACAATATTAATAGAAAGATACCATAACAACCAATTCCCATAAACATCCATTTCTCAAAATATCCACCATTTTCCAACACATGATACAATATTGTTCTCTTGGGAATGAGCATCCTTACAAGGAACCTCTCACCCTCAAGGTTTGAGTTATTCAAGCATCCTTACAAGGAACCTTTTGATAATGGATGAGCATCCTTACATGGAACCTCTCACCAATCGTTACATTGTTTCCCAAGCATCCTTACCGGGAACCTCTTGGGAAGGGGTGAGCATCCTTACAAGGAACCTCTCACTATAACGGGCTTATTTCTCAAGCATCCTTATCGGGAACCTCTTGAGAAGGTGTGAGCATCCTTACATGGAACCTCTCACTCATGTGCATCACAAACAACCCAACCAAATATACAATTCCAACATTTAATCTCAATTTACAAGCATCTATCCAAAATCCCCAAAATATAGCATTTAACAATTCCACAACCAACTAAGAAAATACATGAGATCACAATATCATCATTTTTCTAACCAACACAAAGCACTAAGGTTTCGAAATTCATAATAAAGAAAGCATTCAAGAAGGAAATACATAGCTCTCCAAGAATTAGGGTTTTTAAAACTAAAAAGAGATTTCATGGGTATTAAACCCTAACTTTGTTCAAAACATGTAATATTTGCAAAAATCCTAGGAGATGATGATTCCATAGCATATATCCATACCATTGATAGTCAAAACATACATATATATAAATATCCTAGCCTCAATATAAGTGAATGGGAGAAAATCCCTACCTTGTGTTCTTGGAAGTTAGGTTTAGATCTTGGATAACCCCTTTTGACTCTTATTTTTCTCTTCCTTTCTTCCTCTCTTCTATTCCTTTCTTTCTCTCTTAGGGTTTCTAATGTTGGAGGGGCCGAAATAGAGCCAAAATAGGCGACCTTGGGTATTTATAAGGCCAAAATGGGACCAAGATCGTGACATTTAAGTTTCAGAATTCCTTCGGCTGTACCGGTAGCTCGAACTCTCTGGACCAAAGTGTACCGGTAGACTGTACCGGTACAATACTGTACCGGTAGGGTTTTGCCCAATTTTGCCTTTTTCCTCCGTTTTTTATTTTCAATCCATCCGAAACCCTTCCAAAACCAACCCAAACTTTCACAACATACATTTGTACCCCAAACATAGTTGCTAGAAGTTCTTTTACAATTCATGTCACCCATTCACTAGCTAAACTAGCTTTAACTATGATTTACACTGACATTCAAAATTTCTACTTTTCCAACCTATCGAATTAAAACACACATCACTACACATATCCACACTTTTACCCCAAGTAGTTTCTATATATTTATATATACATATAAGAAAGAAAATGTGGGGTGTTACAGAAATAGGGTAAAAATATCTGATTTTTCAGTTATTTAGTCCCCATTTATAATTTTAAAGACTTGGCTCATAACGAGCCACATGTCTCCCTCTTTCCCGAGTTTGTTTTTGTCCCGAAACGATTTATTTCAACCTAGTTTAAGTTCAAATTAATTTTATTTGAACTTTTATTAAATTACACATAAATTTTATAAAATTTATATTTGGGGACCTTTGTGAGGTCGTCCGCCACCCAGCCGCCTTGAACAACATGCAAAAATCCGTCGATCTCAGAATTTGCCGAAATTCAATAGGGTGACTGGATTTCGCGATACGAATCAAACGACGAAGTCCATTGTGACATACAAGCTCTAAAAAGTACTTTTTAAATTTCTTATTATAGTGGCAAAATGATCATTTTGCCCATTTTTTAAAAGTTTCAAATTTTCCCGGGTTTTTACATGTAACATGAGATAACATGTAATATGAACTTATAAATGGTAAATATAGTGCTAAATAAATTGGTAAAGGAAAATAATATACAAAGTTTCGTTCAATTTGAGGATCTCATATACTTTATATTGGTTAAGTACTAGAAATGTCACCTTACAACAATTAACTCCTATGTAACTAGAACGTCAACCGGTAGGTATGATGTATAATAAACCATAACACTAACATAACAACTGGTAAATTTAGCTGGAAGGGATATGTGGCAATCAAGTAATTCAATCAAAGCAGAAGGCAAGCCTTTCAAGAGAAATATTTTGAATTACTCAATCGCCAGTTTTGTACCATGCATCAGTTAAACAACCCTAGTGAACCAGAAGGCAAGCCATTCAGTTGGAACACTATAGCTATTCAACCAGTAGGTTGATGATTCACTAATGACGAGATTCTGGTTTACGCATTGATTCAAAAGCATTGGCTATGCCGAGACTTAACCCGTCTATAACCAATCAATCGACTTTTAAGTAACGCTCAATCACATACATTACTGTATCATGCATGAAGTACATATTTAGTATATAGTATGGTATAGATTATTAAGTATCGCTCAGTGATCATAACCATGAGCATATTATAAAAAAACACATCCATCAATAAAGAGAGGTATATATAACGATAAAGCATAATGAAACATCGACATTTCTATAACTTAAACAAAAATATGCATATGTTCACCATTTACTAAAGAGTGAAAGTAAACTACTCACAACCTATTGCTATTAACAGACAAGAAGTGCAAGTAAGTTTCATTACTATTCTAAATAAAACACAGATGCTCCTCCCCCGAGGAATAGTTGAAATACAACCACCCTTAATATTGATTAAGGCACAAAGGTGGCAGAAGTTCAACCTTCCAAGTGGAAAGGTATAACATAAATGTTGTAATAACAGAGATTATGACTGGAGAGTAGGTTGGACAGGATCTCCCTCTTAATTCTCTCTTTTTCTTCTTAAATCTTTCTTTGGACTTATGCTTTAGCTTTTCTCTCCCCAGCTCTCCCGAAAATGAAGTTATGCAGGCCTATTTATTGGTAAAGAAGTTTGGTGGAATGAATAAGAAGGAGGTAACCGCCTTTGACTATCTTTCGGATGCCATCACCATCGTCCAGATGGCGAGGATACACTAGATTGTTATGGTGATCTTCAACACCATGCATCATTGTTGGTTTAGGCTTTGACAGATTGTTCCCCATAATTTTCGCACAAAACCTGAAATTAACAACATTCCCCACATTAAACCTAATTTATGCGTAAACCCTAATTCACACAGTTCAACTATTTTAACCTACATAATTAACCTATTAAACTACTTTAATTTACATACTAATTAGGGTTAATCATGCGCTAATTTACATTAAACAATAAAGTCATATTATATGTTAACATTCCTATTTAATTTTTACACTTAAATTAAACAATTCTCCCCTACAATCATTATTTATACTTTATCTTTGAATATTAAAATATTCATCGTTTGAGTTCAGTTCTCGTATTATTTCTCTTAATTATATTTTGGTTTCCAATTGGACGCATGCGTATTACATGTAAATATGCTTGTTAAAAATATTATATGTTTGCCATGCATGTTCGGGTCTTACCCTATATGCCCACAGGACGCTTGGTAACTACTCAACCCAAAGCTCCTTGGATTGTTCCAGTCTAGCCTTTATATTTTGGAGCAGGGTTTGATTAATTACTTCTACTTGCCCATTTGTTTGTGGATGGTCTAGAGAGGGGTAATGATTGTGGATTCCCAGCACAGAGCAGAATTCTTTAAATTTGTCGATGTTGAACTGCTTGCCATTATCGTTGACTATAACAGCAGGTATCCCAAATCTGTAGATTATTGATTTCCAAACAAAATTATGGATCCTATGCTCAGTTATGGTTGCTAATAGCTCCATTTCTGCCCATTTAGTGAAATAGTCTACAAGGATTGCTGCAAACTTATTTTGTCCCTTTCCTAATAGAAGCGGCCCCACTATATTAATGCCCCATTAAGCAAATGGCCAAGTGCTTGTGATTGAAGTAAGTCTTTCAGTAGGGTGCCTTGGGATAGTTGCAAACTTTTGGCACTTTTCGCACTTTCTCACATAGTCCAAGGCATCCTTTCTCACGGTGGGCCAGAAGTACCCTTGTCTTAGGATCTTCTAAGCCAACAAATTCCCTCCAGAATGGTTTTTGCATACCCCATCGTGTATCTCCACTATGACATAGGCTGACTTACTCGGGGTTAGGCATCTGAGGTATGGAAGGGAATAACCCATCTTTGGTGTCACTGCTAGATACAAATATAGGGGCTCTCCTTCATTGGGTCTCACCAAGACTGGTGGCCTAGTGATAAATTCCTTAAGGGTTTGGAAGGCATTTTCACACTTCTGGTTCCATTCAAAGGCTTTCCTGAGCACCTTGAAGAAAGGGAGACATTTATAACTGCCCTTTGTGAGAAACCTTTTTAAAGCTGTGACTCTCCCAATCATTATCCAAACCTCCTTGATGTTGCTTGGAGATATTATCTCCACAAGCACTTTTATCTTCTCTAGATTAGCTTCAATCACTATTTAGGTAACCAAAAACCCCAAGAACCTCCCAGACAATACCCCAAATGCACATTTTGCTAGGTTCAGCTTCATGTTATACCTCTGAAGGATATCTAAGGGTTTCCTTAATTGCTCGACATGTTCACTAGCACAGAGGCTTTTTACAAGCATATAATCCACATATACCTCCATCGAATGGCAGATGAGCTCTCTAAACATGTGATTCACTAGCCGAATGGTATAACCTTGTAGTAGTAGGTTCCATCACTGATTATGAAGGAAGTCTTCTCTTGGTTTCGCTCGTGCATCATAATTTGGTTATAAACTGAGAATGTGTCCATAAAAGACAGTAACTTACAGCTGGTAGTGGCGCTACCAAGATATCAATTCTTTGTAGTAGGAAACAATCTGTCGGACAGACTTTGTTTAGATCAGTAAACTCTATGCAGAGGTGCTATTTCCCACTGGTCTTTTGTACTAGAACTACATTGGCTAACCATATGGGATGTTGCACCTCTTGAATGGTCTTAGCAACTAGTAGCTTCATTATTGCTTGGTTTCGTTCGTGGGCGAAGCTTCCCCATTTCTATCAGATAAGCTTGAAATTAGGGCTGACATTGAGCTTCTAGACAATCACTCCTGAGTCAATCCTAGTCAAGTTAGATTATTTTCATGAAAAAAATCCCTATTGGAGTTAAGGAATTCTATTAGTGAGGCCTTTGATTTCTCCTCGAGCATCCTTCCCATGAAGGTGACTTGCTCAAGAGAGCCTCCCACCTAGATGGGCTCTAAATCTTCCACTACTTGCAGGCATTTTAGCTTTCCTATGTGATCAAGAGAATCTACCAGAAGTGTTTCTTGTTGCTTTCCTTTCATGGATGTCATATAACATTCTCGCGCTGTGACTTGGTCACCTTTCACCTCTCTACTACCACTTTAGTTTAGAACTACATGAGGAGGTGGTAAGTGGATGGCACTACCCTCATGGAATTGAGATTAGGGCATCCCAGGAGGACATGATATGTCGATGGGTAGTTTAGAACTAGGAAGATCTTCATAACTGTTGTTTGACAAGGTGCCTATCTAGCTTTAATTGGTATAACTATTGACACGATCGGATGTGCCTTCTCACCTAAGATGCCAATAAGGGGTGCAGTTACTGGGATTCTCCTTTCCCTTCCAATATTCAATTGATCGAAGGTCGGCGAGAATATGATATCCATTGAGCTTCCACTATCAGTCAGAACCCTCTTGACAACAGAGCTGACGATCATTAGGGTGACTACCAATGGATCATCATGAGGATACTAGACTCTTCCTAGGTCTTCTTCTGAAAGGTGGTCATGGGTCCTATTTGACACTGTTCCCTAGATTCACCAAGCTTACTTTGAACTATGAATTTATCTTTTGTGCATATGCTAATGAGCACATAATATTACATATTTAATGACCTCATTACATGAATGTTAATTCAACTTTGCATTTAATTACTTAGAGTTCGCCAAATTTGTGAATAATGTAAAAATTTGATGTTACAGTTAATCATAGAGTAATTGATGGCTTTTGGAACCCTATAACTAAGTGTGGATAAGTGGTGAAGAGATGGACACATTGCATGAGGATTTGGAGGCTAAAAAGTGAAAGAAATCAAGGAGGTATTTGTACCTGGTAACATAGGTACAAACACCCATACCATTTGGTATCGATACCTTGGTATTCCACTTTTTTTACCATGATCCACTTATAATCTAAAAATTTTCAAAACATAAAAGTTGTAGATCTAGATATTTTCTATCTTGTGTCAAAATTTTTGCTCAATCGGATGGTGGAATCAAAATTTATAACAAATTTAAGAAAAAACCTACCGGTAGAAGACCCTACTAGAAGTTTTTTACCGATAGAACATGCCTAGAAAGTCCAGACACTTCCCCACAAAACTCCACTAACTACGAGGGCCCACCTCTTATCCTCCAAACCATATACTAACATGTTTGACACCCTATGATGCTCTCCTAACCCCTAAAGTCAGATTTGAAGTAAGAGAGATGGGAGAATCAAGGGAAAGAAGAGGGTGGTTGCAAGAGCATGGGAGGACCATGCTTCAATGGACTTTGGAAGCTTTTTTGGACAACCTATACCCATAAGCAACGTAAGTTAGCCACTCGTGCTAAGAGAGAAGGTGATGGACGAAATTAAAGAGCTCTCCAACACACATTTTGAGAGGATCGAGCTTTTAGAAAGAGAAGGAAGCTACCTAAGCATATGATTTTTGTAGAGAGAGAAGGCTAGGGTCTTGGTTTTCCTTCCCCTTTTTCAATCTTGTAAGCTTCAATCAACATGTAATATTTCTTTCTAGCACTTTAATCTCATTTATTTCAATTTGAATTGAGTTTTGCTAGGGTTTACTAGTTCTATTGCTTGTATTTGGGTATTTTCTCTTTAAGCTTTACATTTTGTGTATGCATGATATTTCTTTTGTAGTTTGAACTTCTCCTTACATTAATGCAAGTTCATGTTTGATTTCATTACCATGTCTTTCGCTTTGATGTTTGTTCTTGCCTTTACCATGCATAGCTAAACCTTTAGTTGGCTAATTCAAGAGGAATTTCCTCTTGGGTATGTGAAATCAACTCTCTTTCTTTCTTTCTCGTAGTGTAAAGTGTTTTATTTGACTAGGTAGAGTGCGGATGTGGATGTGGACTCCTGATACACCATGGACTTGCCACGGGTATGCTTTTGCCCATCACACTCACATTAGGGCCTCACTTCCTACGAATCAATCAAACATCTAGACACCATTAGTTGAATGAAATGAATCCATTTGGCATACCCATTGGAATGAACTCTAAGGATTAGCCAACCCTCTTTTTACTTGGATATTTCTCAAAACACAAATCACCAAACTTCTAATCACAATAATTTTCATTTTTTCATTTCAAAAATCACTTTTGAAAACACTTGACCATTCATTCCATGAGGAGATGACCTTCGTATACTCATTCCAAGTAAAACAAGGCATTGCAAGTCCCTCTGTGCCATGGGAGCACTTTTGCGTACACATTTTTTTTCACACACATGATGTTTTCCATTTCTTGTATGGAACCTGAGGGAGAGTGACACTTACCAACTTCTATAAGCCATACACACATAGTATGGGTTCGTGTTTGGAGATTAGGGAAAACCTTCCAAGCATATGCCCGCCTAGTGGAGATGCTATCTCCATCACCTACAAAGCCTCCAGAGATAACAAACACCTCCCCAACAGGCTGTGGGTGTTACGGCTCATTTGAGTGAGGCTGAGTTTCGTTCCTTTCTTGATGCATATGCTCTATATACCTAAAAATAGTCCTTTTGGACCAAGTCTTCAATCTGATCCTTCAGAACTTGGTAGTCATACGTACTATGGCCATGATCCCGATGGGAACGATAACACTTATCTCGTGACCGTATGTTAGGATGAGTTTTCATCTTCCTTGGCCACCGGAGAATTTTCTCATCTTGTATTTGAAATAGAATTTGTTCTACTAAGGCATTCAGGAGGGTATACCTTGGGTTGTTTCATTGGGGATGCGTGGTTCCAATTGGTCCTTTACGCTCACCCTCTTGATACGGATCTCAACACGGTTCCTTTTAGGGCTAGTATCCCTTTCTTTTCTACTTGGATGATCTTGCTTCTTTTTATCATCCTTCTGATCCTCCCACCTTTCCTTTTGAATCCTCCGAGCTAGAAGTGTGTCTTCAACATTCATGTAACATGAGCTCTGACCAAGAGCTCGACCACAGAGGAATGTGGCTCCTTGAAGAGCGAGAAGAGAAATTGAGAGGAATGTAACCCCCATGAAGGCAATCAAAGCTACCTTATCATCTACACTGTCAATCTGGAGACATTCCTTTGACATGAGTGAGTCATTCATTCTCGTAGGGTCTAACTCTTAGATTGTTTGACGTTAAGAAGATACGCTATAGGTCGTTAGTGTGCTCGACCTGCAATAAAGTGAGAAATAAAAGAAGTGCTCAACTCCCCAAAGGTGTCAATTAAATTTGGCATCAATTTCTTAAACCAATGCCTCGCCGTTCCCTTGAGGGTGTTAGAAAAAGCTCGAAACATGATTTGGTCAGTTACATTGTGGAGCATCATTAAGGACCTGTATGTCTCAAGATGGTCCAACAGATCTTTTGTCCCATTGAATGCCTCTATGATTGGCATTTTAAACCCCTCTAGAAGAGGATAGTTTTTCACATTATGAGAGAATGGGAGTCAGTATGCCATACCAAAACCTCTATAGCTTTTGGAGCACGAGCCTTTACTATGTTCATAACATTCCCTAGTTTCTGATTGACTTCCTGAATTTTCTCTCGTATTGATGCTCTTTTTAGGTCACCTCATTGTGATTTCAATCACCTTGTTGGTTCTCTGCCACATACTCCTTAGTTTGAGATTGCTCCAAAAGCTAGAGAATATGCTGATTTTGCTTCTTCAAATCTTCAATTGCCTTCTCCAACCTCTTAACATTCGTGGTTTCCTTATCTGGCGGGGGAATGTTCCTTTGCCCCACTAAATGGGAATTAACATATTCCTAGGTTTTCTCAACTACAAGATCTTTAGATGCCCTTGTGATTGCCATTATGAATTTTAAATTACTTGGTTGCTGGAAGTTTAAGTCATTCACACAAACGATGCCAATTGTTGGTCTCTAAAAGAGAGCTCAAAGAAAAAATGACGACTTGGCAATCACCGACGAGCACCTGCACAGAAGTCGAGGAATGAAAGGTCTTCGATGGTCGACCCTCCGATCACAAAATCAGTATGAGGTTAGTATGGAGAAAGTATTTAGTTGGAGAAGGTTTACTTACCTTGGACACAACTAACTTCTCTCCTTTATAAGCCCAAGCCTTGCTCCTGATTAACCCTAATTAGTATGTAAAATAGAATAATTAAATAATTAGAATAATTAAATAAGTTAATTTTGTAAGATAAAACAATTAAAAACTATCAATTAGGGTTTGTGCCTAAACAAGGGTTTTATATGTATATTATTTGAAATTTCAGAGTTTTGTGCGAAATTACCCAAAATTATAAGAAACAAATTGCCAAAGCTTGAAACCACAAGGGAGGCAAATATAAAATAACCAAAAATGGCCAGCACAATAAAAGAATTAGCATCAATCTTCCAGCAAAGCACCATCATTCGGACGATGGTGATGGCGTCCAAATAGTGGCTCTTAGCGGCTTATGCTGATCTTCCCCTCATGCTTCCTATTTTGCCTATAAATACCCCATGTAGCCTTCTTCAACCAGGAGCATCCAAGAGTGGGAAGGAGGTGGAAGATCAACATAAGCCACAAAAGGAGAGAAAGTCACAAAAGGAGAGAGTTCAAAAGAAAAAGAGAGAAAGTCACAAAAATATTCAAGATCTGGTCCGTCCTACTCTCCAGCCAAAACTTTGTATTTCTATATTTCTGTTATATCTTTCTACTTGGAGAGTTGAACTACCGCCACCTTTGTGTCTTAATCAATATTAAGGGTGGTTGTATTTTGACTATTCCTTGCGAGAGAAATGTCGGTATTTGTATTTCATTTACTTTTGTATTAAAAATTACCCACACTTATTGCTTATTTGTAGCAATGGAGTGTGAGTAGTATATGCATACCCTTTAGTAAAAGGTGAACATATGTGTAATATTGGTTAAGTTATGAAAACGCTGATGTTTTACTAGAATATGTTCAAGGTTATGAACACCGAGCGATACTTAATATTCTATATTATATACTATTATGTACTTCATGCATAATACAGTGATGTACATAATTGAGTGTTACTATGTAGCCCGTAATTACGTTATCAGTGAATCATCAACCTCCCGGTTGAATATCTACGATGTTCCAACAGGATGGCTTGACCTCTAGGTTCACTGAGGATGTTTTACTGTTGCATGGTATATGAAACTATCAAATTAATGACCTAAGTGATTCTCCTGAATGGCTTGTCCTTGTGGTTCACTAGGGCCGTTTAACTGATACATAACAATATTGTCAATTGAGTAATTCAAGTGATCATCATGAATGGATTGACCTTCTGGTTTACTTGGATTATTCAATTGTCACAAATACCAACATCTAACCTAAGAAGTTGCTATGCTATGGTTTAACATATATACCACGAGCTAACCTAAGAAGTTTCTGTGTTATGGGTTATATACATCAGACCTACCGGTTGACTTTTCAGTGAACTGAAAGTTAATTGTTGTAAGGTGCATTCCAAGTACTTAACAAAAATAAAGCATATGGAATCTTTAAACTGAAGGGTACCTTTTATATTATTATCTGTTAACAATTTGCCTATACACTTAATTTATTTAAACTAGTTATCAATCTAAGCTCACATCACAAGCTATTTTATGTTCTACTGCTTTAACAACAACTTTACTGTTTTTATTTTAAAATTGAATTTTAAAACTCTTTGTGGGATCGATCTTGGACTTAAACTGAGAAAACTAAAATTCGACCACTTGGGTGTAAGATATAAAACAAGTCAAATCATGTTTTTGGCACTGTTGTCGGGGAGTTACAGTAATTAGAAATTATTTCTAAAAGGGAAGTTGTTTACTTGTACAATATGTTTATAAACTATTTTTTTACTTCTAATAGTTTATGTTTGTTCATTCATCAGTAGGTTCTATAAATCAGTCATCTTGTCATCTTCATCTACACAAGCATCCTTTGAATTATGTATGGCTCAAAACGTACCTAGGGGGCAAGAACAAGAGCAAAATATCCGACTACTAAGAGAATATTTACATCCCACATGAACTAATGTTCCGTCATGTTTTTCTTTTCCAACAGATGCTCCAAATCTTAATATTAAGCCAGAGACAATACAGTTATTACTTTAGTTCCATGGTTTGGAAACTGAAAAACCTTATGTACATATGAAAGAATTTGAGGAAGTCAGTGGCACTCAACAAGATAGTTTTGAAATGGCATGATTAAAGCTTTTTCCTTTTTCCTTATTCATTAAAAGATAAAGTTAAACAGTGGCTCAATTCTTTAAGAGCTAATTCTATTACAAATTGGCAAGCATTGTGATGAGAACTAATGTAGGCCTACTCTTAAAGATCCTTTGCAAGTCCAAATGGGCCAATTACAAGATCAAGAAAACAATGCAAGGATTGGTGCAATCCACCTAGGAAGCAAGAGGAGCTTCAAGCTGGACCCTATCCTAATGGGCTGGGTCATGAGGCCCATTGGGCCGAACCTTTTGGGGCCAGATTTGGGCCCAAATATGGCCTAGAACTATCATGCATTATGGCCTGCTGAAGATTTCAGAATTATTCCTCAAATCTTGTGCTATTATTCCCTTAAATCTTGTGATGATTATGGAAGATCTTGGGGATATCTTTCCATCTTTGGCATGTCACTCTTTTGGAAAGTACTAAACAAGCTTGGAGAAGATTGGGAGATTCTTACCACAAGCATGGAAGGAATTTGAAGACCAATACTCCTATACTTGAAAGGATTATCTTCTAGAATAATCTACATTAATTATGTTATTTCCTTTACAATTTACATTAATTATGTTATTTCCTTTATTTTAAAATTTCAGAATTACTGTTCATGCCAAGTTACTATTCATGATAAAGTTACTGTTCACGCCTTCCTTGGAAGCCAAGTTTTGTGCCTATAAAAGACCATTTAGTGCCATGAATAAGAGAGAGACCATACATAATGAATTTTGATTGTGAGTTGAGTTGAGTTTACTCCTCTTGTTCTTGATTGAATTTTTGAACTTATCAAAGGTAGATCATAACATTTGTGGCGTTCCTACTTGTAATCTGGGTTCTTGAGACGGGTTCTTCAATGGGTCTAGATTTTAATATAATCTAGGTTCTTGAAACAAGTTCTCAACGGGTTTAGATTCTCCATCCATAGACTTGAGTTTGGCTTTCTTGGGTTGTTTCTCCAATATTGTTGTTGGGTCTCAAAGCAAGTCGATTGAGGTTCACATCATTAGGTATCAGAGCAAGGTTTCCAACCAGGTCTTATTCTATCATTTTTATTTCTTGCATTATTGATTCTAGGGTTACAAAAAAAAATCATCCAAAAAAAAGACAAAAAAACAGAAGTGAAAAAAAAATTGAGAGCAAAAAAAAAAAAGAGAGGAGCAAATTTGATTTTTTTTTCTACCTTCTATGTTTATGATCTTTCTCCAAAAGATGTCGATCAAGATTCGAGGACGAATCTTTTTGAGGAAAGGAGGAATGATGAGAACTAACGTGGGCCTACTCTTGAAGATCTTTTGCATGTCCAAATGGGTCAATTACAAGATCAAGAGCCAAGAAGATCAAGAAAGTAATGCAAAGATTGGTGAAATCCACTTGGGATGAAGCTCGCAAGAGCCCAACACTCAAGATGGCCTTGAAAGAAGGAGAACCAATTTTGATCCACTTGATCCAAAATATGGAAGACATGACTTAGAGATAGGGTCTTTTGTTGTTAAGGCTTTCAATTTGTTTAAAGAATTTTTATTATTAGATTAGAATAAGTGGGTTTAAGGATGCTTAGCCCACATATGTCTTATTATTTTATTTGAACTAGGGTTTAGAATAAGTTACTGTAGCACGTACTGTTCATGCTACAGCAACCGTACACTATTCACTATTTTTGGGGTCTAATTGTAAGGCTTGAATGCCAAGTACTTTCCATTTTCTATTTAGACATGTGATCAGCCAATTAAAAGGCTGATTGTCTTTCTTTTCTTCAAGTAAGAGTCTTAGGAAATTAAGAGATATTTCTTTACCAACAAGTAAGAGATATTTCTTAATTAGGATAGCTATTTTAGGAAGTTTCCTAATCCTTGTAATGACCAGCCTTATAAATAGGCGTTTAATCAATGAAAAA
>JAHQCQ010028851.1:0-10271 GCA_023539305.1 Ilex asprella
TGCAATAGATGAAGCCTCCGCAGCTAAAACTATCAAGAAGAAAATCAAAACTAAGAAACTAAAAAAAATGAGAAATCCTAGAACCACATTTCAGAATGTATAATAAATATTTAAAATGTATGAAACTTTGCAAGAATGACGTTGGCTTCTTGACACAAAGTAGAACATATAAATCACTGTACATGTATGAGAAGGACAAAAACTACAACATTTCGGCTGAGGAATCAGTCTATGTCAAAAATTATCACCCAGCAAACAAAAATCATACGACCACAAAACACCGAACCATCACAAAGAATAATTGGAATTCGAGATCACCTAACGAAAGCAACTGCCAGCCGCAATCTTTTACTACATATTTCATTTCATGCAAACACATTCACAGAGATGAAAAGAAGTGACAACACTCAAAGAAAAGAAATAGATTGGTCTCTCTTTATTGTCTCTCCATCCCTTTCTTTGTCTCTAGAATGACCCAAAGCTTTTGAACCACATTCTAGCCTGTTTAAGATTTATCCGTGTAGTTTTGAATAGGGAGATAAAAGCGATAATGGGAAAAGAGATTTATTTGAAATTGCATTTTTCAAAATTCAAACTATTGAAGGATAAGGAATTCTAAGTTTACAGAAGGAAAGACCGGTAAAGAAGAGACGTGGAAGGAAACGTGATTAGTGGGAGAAAAAGATGGGATTTAACCGCTTGAAATGAGTTATGTTTTGAAACAAACTAAAATTATCCAAAAGATAATAAAGAGGACAAGAGTTAGAGACTACCTAATATTTCCAAATAATAAAAAAAAAATCAAAACTCTAAAAAATTAGGATGGATAGAATGGAGGCTTCTCCTTATTTATAGATACATCTCCTTATAGTATTGAGATTTCGCCTCTCTTCAATAAATTCCTCTCTTTTATCTCACTACTCTATCTCTCTAGCTTACATATCTAATACATCTTTGTATTTCCGCTCTCTTGTCCATAACTCTATTATGTCTTCTTTCTTCTTTAAATTTATCTCTCTCCCCTCTCTTCCTTAATTCTACTTTTTCTCTCGCTTCTATATCCATCCATCTTGTGAAACCCGGAAAATTTTGAATTTTTTTTCATAGAAAGGGTAAAATGGTCATTTGTCACAATAATGTAAAATTGAAATACATGTTACCTCGTATGACACAACAAACTTCCCCGTTGGACTCGTATCACAGAATGTAGTCACCATGTCGAATTTCATCGAATTCCGAGATAAATTAGAATTTTGCACATAGATCGAGGTGACTAGGTGGCGGACGACCTCACCGAGGTCCCAAAAAGCGATAAGCTCAAAATTTAATTATTTATTATTAAAATTTTAAATAAAATTTAACTAAGCTTAACTCGTAATGTGATTAGTCATTTCGGGGTGAAAGCGGACCCGAAAATAAGGGTCGTGTGGTGCATTGTGAGCCAAGGGTTTTGGGACTATAAATAGGTGTTAAAATCTGATTTTTTTCAGATATTTTTAAGGTGGAAACCAGTGTGTTTTCTGGTCTGGATGTTGGGGAGAAGAAAATAAAAGAAAAGTGAGTTTTTCATTCTTTTTTCTTCGATTCACGAAGTTCCGTCGGTCGGAATTCGTCGAACCAAGAGGCAAAGTTCATCTTCTCGACGAGGGCTACGCGTACCTACCAAGAACGAAGGATTTCACCGAAGATCCAAAGAGTGAATTTTGGAGAAATCAAGGATCTTGAGGTGTTCTTGAAGTTTTGAAGCTCTAGTATTCATCTCAACGCTTTAAGAGGTAAGATTCTTCCTACTTTGGTTCATTTCTTACCTAGCATGTCCATAAGGGGTGGTTAGGTGTAGGTGGATATATATTACTTGTATTTTGTTAAGGAAATGAAAATTTGAGTGTAGGAAGAACTTAAGCTAAATTCTAGCTTGTAGTTGATACATGAAAGTTACATGCATATCTTCTTGTAACTTAATGAAATAGTGGACTGCTATGTAGCCTATTTTGGGGGCTGTTTTGTGGCTATTTGTGGACTATTTTAGTGGCTAAATTGTGGCTGGTTAGGGGCTGTTAAAGGGCCGAAATTGGGGACTGTTTTTGACTGAAATTGCAGACTATTTTTGAACTGATATTGCGGACTATTTTGACTAAAATTGTGGACTTTTTTTGACTGAAATTGGGGACTGTTTTTAAGCTGAGATTATGGACTGTTTTGAGCTTATTCAATCCTATGATTTTCATGTGGAAGGAGTTGATGTATGAGGTCTTGTATAGAACTTTTGACTATTGTTAATGATATCGTTAAATGGATGTTGGAAAGGAATAGAATATATCTACTTGAAAATAGTGGTGTAGAAATTACTTAAAATAATTTCTTGTGTTATATGATGACTTGTAGGATTCTTCCTAACCTAGGTTGTTTATAAGAAATATTTATATGGAATGAGTAGGGTGTTACGGATTTGACACTTACTAAATGGTCATGGAAATGGCCTAGATCACTTCCTTGTTTAATTGGATGTAGGGATCCTCCTATTTGGGATTATTTCGGTAGAAATGACTTGGAATAAATTCTATCATGAGATTGAGTGTGGAAGTTCTATGTGAAACCACTTAGGACATGGTAGTGTGTAGACACTCCATATGTTAATATTGTGTCTTGCGAATAAAATGGATGGGTCACATGAATTATAGGATGACTTGCAGGGTTTTCCTTCCATTTGGGTTCCTACTATTTGTGTATAGTTACGGAATTAAGGAAAAAGGGTTGAGAATTGGCTTAGGCTATCTCTTAGCTTGAGAATGATGCATGATAGTTACTTGTGAACTTTCTTGTAACTTAGTGGAATTTGGGCATAATTTGTGTTCAACATGATGGTTGTCTTGAAGGTGATTAATAAAATACCTTGAGTGATTGAAATCATGTGTTTCATGACTATGTTTAGCATGTTGAATGTTTAATTATATGCTTAAGACATATATTGCCATGACATATGTCGATATGTGGTTTAAATTGTTCATAAGGCATTCATTGCATCTTGAACATGTGGAAAGTGTGCAATGAGACTTTGCATTGCATGTGTATGGAGCATCACATTCATGAGCATAAGTCATGGGTGTGAGGTGCATGTTTAATCAAACACAATGTTTGGTGGTTGATATGTGGACTTGAAAATGTGGATTGATGGTCACATGGAGTCGCAGGATTGCATGAGAAAAACTTATGTTGGGTATAGCAAGTAGGGCTAGACTCTCCCTCGGGTGCAAGGCCCGGTCACATGGTTCAGGCACTTTGTCGGCGGTGAAATTCTATAAAAAGTGTTGGTATTTACGGAACCGGAGGTTAAGATACCAAAATTCGTTGCCCAACAAGACACAAGATTTTGTTAATAAAAACATACTCTGTCAATGAGTATCATCCCATAATGATTTGATTTATAAAACGCATGACTTTTATTCAAAACAATCATTGGATGTTTTTCTGTCAAAGACGGGTTTATTACACATTGGTACTACATTGTTTCGTGTGAGTCGGGGAGGAGTCGGGGAAATCTGTGTGCGGAGTATATGCCGGCGGACGGCTCCCATTTGGGTCCTCAAATATGAAGAAAGCCACATGTGGCTTTACTTAATGTTTTGTGTAAAACACTTATGAAACTTAAGTTTTGAGCATGTAACCTTTTGAAAATATTTGTAATAGAACTTGTAAAGACTATCGTTAGAATAGCCTTGTATGTTTTGATATAAGTGTGGATAATTGGACCCGGTGTGGCCAATGTTTACTTATAAACGGACCCGGTGCGGTCATTGTTTTGTATTGAGCCGCGAATGGGTCATGTGAAGTTATATTGCACAGGTTGGGTGTTGGGTAGAGCTCCCCGTACAAAGGAGACTCTGCCCAAATTTCGTTCAGTTATGGACCCTGATAAATGGGGCATAACGGTGTGATATCGAGTTACTAGGTATCTGCGGGTATTCTGCGGGTTGATAGGTAATCAACGGACCCCCGAATTTTGGGGTTTCACACATCTTATATATCTATATAACAAGGGAACTGTAATTTATAATCCTTGGTTTGTCTTTAACTTTTCACATCCCAAATTGTTTGAAGATTGTTGATCTGATGATCCTAATTGATCCCTTAAATTTATTTCCCGTCCAACAATTGGACTAAAAGTTTTATTCCATATACAACTCTAATTCTCCTATCTCGCACACATCTCTGACTCTCACTCTCCCACTCTCTCCTATCCCTCACTTCTCTATGTCTCGCCCTCTCTCATATACCTCTCAAATATGGCTCTCTCTCTTAACTCTCTTAGAATCATCTTCTAACTCCTTCGCCCCTCTCACTCGCGCTCTCTCTCTCTCTACACACTACTCATTTGGTCTTATGCTTTTTAGGGCTACATTTGTTGTGGTTTTTTTTAGATGGACAACGAAGATGCATTGCTTCTACACCTTTGAAGGTGTCATGGGGTAACTACTCATTTTTCTTTTGAGGCTACCTGTGAAGGCATTGCCATTGCAGCCAGCCACATAAACTCAAGTATAGGAACACACAAACTCACACAAAGGCAACACACTAATTTACTGGGACAACACTCCCAAACCTTATATATTGAAGTTCTCTACAATTTACATGAAACTCAAAACAAGAACATTATTTGTCTTTCAACAATGCCCAAGAACCCCTATTTATAAAAGAACCATGGCAGATGACACCCTCATTTGCCAACTGCCAAGGGGCTGTTACACACAATCTGCCTATTCTCTAGCAGACTTGGCCAGCAAGGCTACTTATCTGTGCTATACTTGGCAGACAGTTCCACCAATTCAAAAACTGATGTGGAACTGTTTTTATCAGCATGCACCTGGACCAGAATGTGGCTAAGAACACCCAAAACTACCTCCCTCAGACTAGGCCATGTTTAGTAACTACTTTAACTGAGTCATGCACCAACAACTACCCGCATCCTCCTAATCAAATGCACTAAGCAGCCAGGTGCCCACAATTCAGCAGCCAACCTTGCCCACGATCCATTGTGCATGCTGGGTCAAGCCATGCACCAACATTGCCTCAATTGAGCCCACCGTGTGCTGCCCTGCTCAGTCGGGTGGTCTCATGTTGCCACGGTCCACACCAACCTATCGGAGCACTTAGCCGCATCACCTTGATTCCATCTCATGGTGTGCCTTGGTGCAAGGTGCCACCAAGACCGCCATTGTGTACCCAAGTCAGTTAGGGTGTGATAAGCTACCCCCACTTGAAGTATCCAATGACCTCGTTGGAATGGTAGCAAGGTACTGCTTGACTAGGTAATGAGTCCTTCTATTTTTCCCTTTCTACTCGACTAGTTAATGAGTCCTTCTATTTTTCTTACTCATTCCCTATATCTTGTGATCAAGGATAGATTCTAGTATCTAAATGAATTGCTTCCTAAATCTTGGAGGAGCCTAACGTCAAACATATCTGCTAGGGTCCTCTGGGTCCTCAACGTATGGCTTCAAGAATGCAACATGAAAAACTGGATGTAGCTTGAGACGACTGGGAAGACCCAATTTATAGGTCAATTTGCCAATCCTTCTTGTAATAAGAAAAGAATCATCATAGCTCTGGATCAATCCCTTGTGTGCAAATTTTTGAGTGATCTTCTTCCAAATTGGTGGGGTAAGTTTGAGCTTCACTTTGTCACGCACTTCGAACTCCACTGCCTGTTTTTCTCATCTATCCATTTCTTCATCCTCTTCACTGTCATTGTCAAATAGTTCTTTGCTTTGTTGGTCCTCTCTTGATTGGTTTGAGAGAAACGATAAGCTACAAGACATTTCCCTTGAGATCTCTACTTGTCCACTTCGTCTGGAGTGAAAGGTTGTTGGCCAATTTCCAACTCGAATGGACTCAGCCAGGTGGAGGAGATTTGCTATAAATTGTAGCTAAATTGGGCAACATCAAGTAAATCCACCTAATTCTCCTGATTCACTGTGACATAATGCTTGAGATACTCCTCCTGCATCGCATTAACCCGCTCAATCTGCCCATTTGTCTACGGATGATTACTGGTGGAGAGGTTGAGTTGTGTGCGGAATCGCTCGAATAAGACCATCCAAAACCGGCCAGTAAAATGTGTATATCTGTCGTTGACAATATTAAGCGAGAGGCCTCAAAGCTTCACAATGTGCTTAAGGAACAACTAAGGTATAACTTCAACCAAACATATTTTTGGAGTTGCAATAAAAGTGGCATACTTCAAAAATCTTTCTACGACCACAAAGATCGAAGTAAAGTCATTCACCTCAGGCAAGCCATTGATGAAATCCATGGAAACGCACTCCTAAGGTCTACCTGGAATAAGGAGAGGCTACAACATCTTCCTTCTTTTTGTCTTGTCCTGCTGGCACACTAAAACAAGTGCGCACATAAAGCTCAACATCTTCTTCTATGCAACGTAAATAATAACTTTCCGCCAATAGGTCAAGGGTTTATTCTTGTCTCGGATGCGCTCACCATCGAGGATTGTGAATATCTTTTAGCAACATTGGTCGAAGTCCGCCTGACTTTGCAACATAGGGTCTTTTTCCTTTAGCATAAAGTACACCATCCTCTATGCAAAACCACAGAATCACTCCTTCTTTGACATGCTTTAGCAACAAGCTAGTCATGAGATCAATCCTAAATTCTTTACAGCATATCCCCAACAATCTGGCTAAGTGCGACCACCATTCCATTAGCTACTAGGATTCGGCTAAGTGCATCGGCAACCTGATCTGCGCAGTCAGGCTTGTACTATAGAGTAAATTGAAATAGAGAAATAAAATTATGCCATCTTGCTTGTTTTGGTATCACCTTCTTCATGGAATTGAAACAACCAGTAGCCACGTGTCATTCAGCACTAGGAAATGCTTCCCCAACAGATAGTGCCTCCATGCATTTACATAAGGAATGAATGCTACCATTTCCTTTTCATGCATTGAATACCGCCTCTCAGTGTCATTCAGCTTCCTCCTTTCAAATGCCACCGGATAACCATTCTGCACAAACACCCCGCCAAGAGCAAAGTCTGATGCATCAGTATGGACTTCAAATGGCAAGTCAAAATCAAGCAGCCGCAAAATTGGGCTAGTCATCACCACTTCCTTTAGTTGATTGAATGCCTCCTGGTGTTTGTAGGACTAGTTCCAAGTCCTATCTTTCTTCAAAATATCAATCAACACGACGACTTTCTTTGAGTAGTCCTTCACAAACTCTCGGTAATAATTCGCTAAACCATGGAATGAAAGCAATTCAGTAACCTTGGTAATGATAGACCTATCCGCAATTGCCTCAATTTTCTTTGGGTCCATCTTCACTGTGCTCATATAAAATAGTGTGCCCGATGAATGAGATTTTCCTTTGAGCAAACTCACATTTTTCTAGTTTCAAATAAATCTACTATTCTCTCAACTTTGTCAAGGCAAACCTAAGGTGCTCAACATGCTCCTCTAGGGTCTGGTTATAAACAGCTATGTCATCCAAGTAAATCACCATAAAATAGTCCATGTATTCGCAAAATGTTTTGGTCATCAAGTTGCAGAATATGGTAGGGGCATTTGTTAAGCAGAAAGGCATAAATAAAATCATCACACAAGCTGTCTTTGCCTCATCTCCTTCTACAATTCTGACTTGATGATATCCCAACCGCAAGTACATCTTGGTGAAAAAGACTACTTTCCCCAGTCGATTGAACAACTCGTTAACGAGCGGGACTAGATAGTTGTTCTTGACAATCACTTTTGTTAAGGGCCCAGTTATCCACGCAAAATCGTAAAGATTCATCCTTCCTTTTCTGAAACAGGACAGGAGCTCCATGGGGAGCTTTAAAAGTTCTAATGAACCCAATGTCCAATAAACCACCAACTCTGTTGGAGACATCCGATAAAGCGTCTGAGCAGGAATTTTTGCTCCTAAAATCAACTCGATGGGATGGTCAAACTCCCATCTTGGTGGTAATCTAGCTGGCAATTCTTCAAGTGCCACGTCTTTGAATTTAGCTAGCAACTGTTGCACTGGTTCAAGGACTTGCAATGCTTTGGACTACTCTTCCTCAAACAAAATAGCCAAGTAAGTTGTTTCTCTTCTTCGCAAGCCATCTTTCATTTGCAAGGCAAACAACATTTCCCCCGAATTTAGCTTTGATAAGGGGAACAAAACAAAGGCCGAGCATGTCCAATCGTCCATCACGAACATCCCATTCAAATGAGGCATAACCGACACCTTTGCCTTAGTAAGAAATTTCAGCCTAAGGATCACCTAGAAATCGTCGAGAGGGACTGCCATAAATCACATGGTCCTTGCCAATCACCAACTTTCAAAGGGACTTCTCTAGCAACACCACCTACTGGTTTTGCTTCTGAATTAACAGGCTTGATCTGGCTAGAGTCTTTCGTCAAAGTCAAGAGAAGTCGTTGCACCTTGAGGTCAGAAACAAAGTTATGTGTCGCACTTGTATCAACCATCACCTAGACAACCACATTGTTTATACGAATATGCACAAACATCAATCCCCTTGTTGCCACCATCTCCTCTATGTGAATTGCATTAAGAAGTTACAATGGATTGACTCGTGTAGGCTCGTCTAAAAGGCCAGCATCCTCAGCCATGAGGGCACTAAGTTTTTCTTTCTTGGGATAATTTCTGGCACAATGAGGGTTATTGCAGATAAACTAGCCTAAGTCAGCAACTCCTTTTGAGGCAGGGAGCTTGTCAGTCTATTTCTCCGTGCTGCCAGACTTCTTAGTCTTCTTCTTCTTCTTCTGCTTGTCCTTCTTTGGAAACTTGGCTTTCCCGTTAGACTCTTTCTCCGAAGGGTTAGCCTGTGTTGTGTAATCAACCAAGCGTCTACTACGAACATAACATCGGGTAAATCCTTTACCCTTTGCCAATGAAGTTCAGCCTATGCCCAAGTTTGAAGGCTAGACATGAAGTTAAACAATTTATCTTCCTCCGACATATTTTTTATGTCAAGCATTAGAGACGAGAATTGATTCATGTACTCCCTCACAGTGCTAGTATGTTGAAGCTTTCTCAAAGCATCACGAACTTGCCAAGCCGTTTTGCTTGGAAGGAACTATTCCTTCATTTCACTAGACAAATTATCTCATGTTGTGATTAGAGGATGAGACTTGTACTATGATCGTGTTCGCCACCATGATTTAGCATCACTGGATCTAGATAGGTACATGTTGGTAAGATCTACATTCTCAACATCCAGCGTACGAACTGCCTTGAAGAAGTACCCCATATCCCACAAAAAGTTCTCAAGCTCTTTGGCGTTGTGACTGCCTGTGAAAGGCTTAGGGTCTAGCATCTTTCCTTTCTGCATATTTTTCACTACCAGAACCCAAAGAGGCATTCTATAGTGCATTCTTGAGAAACGAAACATCCGTCTCGGGGCAACTCAATTTTCCCCTAGACCGTCAGTCCATGTAGAAATTGTGGCCAGCACATCAACAACTACGTTTTTCAACCAACTAAAATAATCAGATTCAGGCTTTTGAAGTTGTTCTTGTGACTCCCGTATACCTTCGAATATTTGATACAATAACTCAAGTTATAACGAAAGGGCCGTAACATCATCGGACAGTGCAGGACCAACCAACTCCTTCAAACATGCCACCTTTTTCCCCCAAATCCGCATTCGTTATGCCAGTCACGAGTCGATCTTCAGCCAAAACCAATGCTCTGATACGAAACTGTCACGAGATAACTACTCATTTTTCTTCTGAGTCTAGTTGTGAAAGCGTTGCCACTACAACCAACCACACAAACTCAAGTATAGGGACACAAAAACTCACACAAAGGCAACACATGAATTTACTGGGACAACACTCCCAAACCTTATATATTGAAGCTCTCTATAATTTACAAGGAACTCAAAGCAAGAACACTCAATGACACCCATAAGATCAGGGATTCTTTGTCAACCCGTTGATCACCCATCAACCATTAAAAATACCCGTGAATGCCGCATAACCCGACATCACGACACAACATCCCCTTTTCGGGGATCACAATAATACAAAGTTTGGGCAGAGTCTCCCTCGTATAGGACACTCCCAAATGCTCAACCTGTATACCATTTATTCACATGACCCATCCAAGGTCCAATATGCATCAATTTACTCTCATTTATTGTCCATTTATATCATTTAAACAAAAGAACCCAAAACCCAAAGGCCTAACAAAAGCATTTCAAAATTTGAGTTTTGAACAAAAACCTCCCAGTAGAAGATGTACAAGTTCTA
>JAHQCQ010028852.1:0-2500 GCA_023539305.1 Ilex asprella
ATAGTCAGAGGCCGAGCTACGTATAGTCTCGAGAGTTAGCTGCCGTAGCAGTGGCTTATAAGGTGACTTACGCGAGAGCATAGTCAGAGGGTGACTTGCACGAGAGCATAGTCAGAGGTCGAGCTACGTATAGTCTCGGGAGTTGGCTGTCGTAGCAGAGACTCATTCCATTAAGATGGAGATGAAGAGGGCGGGAGCCTGAGGTGGTGTTGGGTGCCTGGTGAGAGAGGGCGAGACCCATCGTTTAGGTGGCATCATGGGAGACACCCAAGGCGGAGAGGGCGAGACCTCCAATCTGGGCGTCTGGTGCTAGGGGCGCCTGGTGCTGTGCACTTTTCGTCTACACCTTGTTGTTAAGTCATGTTCTGACTTTTGTAAACTATTTATTTTTAGGAAATAAAATAATTCTAGACACAATAATCTTCGCAGAATTTTATTTCGTAAAATAACAAATAACAAAATAAATCAACTGAAATAATAAAGGATAGATAAAATATTCTGGTGCTCGGTGTCCCATAGGTGGGCTAATACTTTCCTGGTGAAGTTGGAGTCACCTCCTCCTAGCCCTTAGGTGATCGTCTAGATTTCTCCGAGGGGTTGCTGGCATTCTCTGTCATCCTGGTCCCGACCAGGTGGTGGGGCTTGTCCTCTACTAGCAACGTACTGCCTCAAGTGGCCACTCTGTATGAGCTTCTCGATCTGTCTTTTAAGATCAAAGCAGTCGTCAGTATCATGGCCGTAGTCGCGGTGGAAATGGCAGTACTTGTTCGGGCTCCTCCGATTCAGGGGGGTCTTCATCTTCTCTGGCCAGCGTATTGTAGGGTCATCTTGTATTTGGAACAGGATATGCTCCACGGAAGAATTGAGCAGTGTGAAGGCTTGTTGCTCTCTTAGAGGTGGGGGACCAAGGCGGTCCTTGACAGAGATTCTCTCTGTCCTATTTCTTTTGTTCTCTATCTCCCACTTGTCTTCACGGGTGTCTTTCCTTTTTTCACCCCGTAGGAGGACTCACCTCGTTTAGCTTTGGTGACATCTTTGACTTTTATATACTTCTGTGCCCTTGACAGTAGCTCGGGCATGTTGGAGAGAGGCTTTTTGAGTAATGAGAACATGAAACTGGAGGTACGAAGGTCGGCGATGAAGGCGGTTAAGGCAACCTTGTCATCTGGCACCTCAATCTGGAGGACCTCCTTATTGAAGTGAGTGAGATAGTCTCTGAGGCTTTCATCCCTATCTTGCTTGATGGTGAGAAGGTGGGTCACTGGTCTCTGATGTCGGCGTCCCCCAATGAAGTGGGAGATGAAAGACCTACTCAGCTCTGCGAAAGAGCGGATGGAAGAGGGCCTGAGTTTGAAGAACCACTGGCGAGCGGACCCCTTCAAAGTGGTAGGGAAGGCCCTACACATAATCTCCTCAGGCATGTTGTGGAGTTACATGAAGGACTTGTAGGTATCCAGATGGTCGAGGAGGTCTCTATTGTCATCAAAGGTTTCGATGTTGGGCATCTTGAACTTCGAAGGCAGTGGATAGTTGACAATATCAGTGATAAAGGGCATCTCAGTGCGTCTTACCAGGTAGTCCACGGTCGTAGGCGCCTATGCCTTGATGACGTTGAGGGCATCGCCAAGCTAGTTTTGCACTTTCCTTATCTTCTCGTCCCACTGGTTGGGGACATCCTCGATCGGGTGATGGTACTGGCTTTCATAGTCTCCATATTGACTCTCTCTTTCGTCCTCCTGCGCATGCACATGAGAAGGGGGAATGCACGAGCTCCCTGCGTTTTGAAGAGGGACTGCTAGGCGAGGGGCGCCCTATGGTCGCAGGGCATTTTGGCGAGGGGCCCCATGGTGAGGGGCTACATGACGCTTATGAGGTGCAGATTATTGTTCTTCCCCTGTCGGAGGGATAGGGACTACTCCTTCTAGATGAGGGGTAGCACCACCTTGGGTGAGCATCAATTGGATGATCTCCTGGTTTTGATTCACCAGCAATTGCATAGTTTGGAGGAGTTGCTGTTGCTGACAGGTCGCTGTAGCAGAAAGCTCCGAAGGTACGAAGGGAGGCTGGGTCTCCTCCCGATGTGCCGAGTTGTTGTCTCCCAGTTGTTAAGACATCGATCTAGAGGTAATCGCCATAGATTGCGAAGGGAATTGAGAAGTAGTAGAAACTATGTCGTTCCCACAGACGGCGCCAAACTGATGATGTACAAAATCGTCTTCGTGTAAGATCAACAGTCACGAGTGTAATTAAAGAGCAGTAAATAAGCAATCAATGGTAAAACAGTAAATATAGGGTCAACAGCAAGATTTATAGTGGTTCGGTCCAGGTGACCTACGTCCACTTTCTCGAATGGTAGCGGTGGCCGGCGATCTTTATTAATGTATCAAGGTACTCCAGAAAGTTTACAGTACTTAGAGAAAGGGAGAGAAAGAAAGAGGGAGCAGAGTGTGTGAGGGATTCGGAGGCGTGCCCTCAATGTTAAGAGGGCTTATACTATATA
>JAHQCQ010028852.1:7500-10271 GCA_023539305.1 Ilex asprella
TGCAAGATCAACAGTCACGAGTGTAATTAAAGAGCTGTAAATAGGCAATCAATGGTAAAACAGTAAATATAGGGTCAACAACAAGATTTATAGTGGTTCGGTCCGGGTGACCTACGTCCACTTTCTCGAATGGCAGTAGTGGCCGGCGATCTTTATTAATGTATCAAGGTACTCCGAAAAGTTTACAGTGCTTAGAAAGAGGGAGAGAAAGAGAGAGGGAGCAGAGTGTGTGAGGGATTCGGAGGCGTGCCCTCAATATTGAGAGTGCTTAAATTATATAGCTAGGGTTAAGGCGGTGAGGTGGTGGTGTGATAAAGGAGATCTCTACCACTTTGGTAAGTCCTATTTTAGTAGGACTCAATCTTCTCAATCCCGATATCTTCTCCCTCGTGCTCCTATTCAGTCGGAGGAGGACTCTCGGTTGGATTGGACTCGATCGTTGTCTTGAGCTCGAACTTGTATTGGAGTGGGTTTGGACTCGTACTTGCATCGACATGCTGAAGAGGTTGGAGTACCAGGAGCAAAGAGAACGAAGGAGGACGGACCAGGAGGGCCTGACCACAGGCGGTGCCCACTTAGGTCTTCATGGGCGGCGCCCTCTTGGCCTCTCATAGGCGACGCCCTCTTGGCCTCCTCATGGGCGACGCCCTCCTTTGGGAGTCCTTAGACTTGCTTGAACTCCATTGGTGTTTTTGGGCCCTTTTCTGACGGGTTGACCCAGCTTCGATTAGGCTTTCTTCCGGACTTTCTCGACTAATTTAATGTGGGCTGGCCCAGTAAAATTTGGGCTCGTTATTTGCCCCCCATGCCCCGATCCTCTGACTATTAGCGAGAGGAAGGGGTCGTGGGCATATGTTTCGTCTTCATCGGAATGAGTTTGAATTTTTCTTGTTTCCTCCGGTATCTTTTCAATTCTGGGGACTCACTAAAAATTTTTTTTTTTTATCGGACAAAGAATATATATATACATATAAAGTTTCGTACACTTTTATATATACATATATATATATATATTCTTAGCCACAAATTTTGACTTTTCCTCCTCCTCTTTTTTTTTTTCTTCATGTCTTCACTTGGCCTGGCAGTTGGCGGCTGACTCCCTCTTTTCTTTCTTTTTTCTTTTTTTCTTTTTTCTTCTCCTTTTGGTTTGGACTTGGGCGCCGCCTCCTCACTTTGCCTTTTTTTGTTTTTTGTTGGCTGGTTGTTTGGGCGCCGCCAATTCTTTCTCTCCCCTTTAAATTTTTTTTCTTCTTCTTCTTTCCTTTGTTGGGCGCCACTCAGCCTTGATACTTTTTTTTTCTTCTTCTTTTTTTGTCTGCATGGGCGTTAGCTGTCTCCTCTTCCTCATTTTTTTTTCTTTGTCCTCTTGGCTTGCACTTGGGTGTCGCCCTCCTCCTTCTCTCTCTTCTTTTTTTTTATCTTCTCTTGGCTTGGACTTCGCCCACTTCTTTGTCTCTCTCTTTTTGTTTTTTTTTTTTGCTGCCTTGGGTGTCGCCCTCTCTTACTCCCTCTTTTTTTTTTTTGTTGGCTTCCTTTGGGAGTCGCCCTCCTTGCTTTTTTTTTTTTTTTTTTTTTTGGGCGTCGCCTCATCCCCTTTTCCTTTTCTTTTTTTTTTGCTTGGCCGTTTGGGCGCTGCCTCCCATGACCCATCTCTTTTTTTTTTTTTTTTTTTTTTGGGTCTTGGGCGCCGCCTCCTTGTTCATTGGGTATATGACTGGGAGGCGTCCTTAGGCAAAGAGGTGGTGGCGACCTTGGGCAAGAGTAGGCAGTGCCCTCTTGGGCCAAGAGTAGGCAATGCCCTCTTGGGCATGGAGTGGGCGATGTTAGAGACCGTTGTGGGCATCACCTAGAGGCTGTTAAGGTGCTTTAGTGACTCCAAGAGGCTGGCAGGGCGCCTTGGGCGATGGCTTGAGTCTTGCTACGGGCGACGCCTCTTTGGCGTTTGGTCATTGACTGACCTTGTCTCTAATTACAAGTGCCCTCTTGATAGAGCGATGGTGGAGATCTCTGTACTTTTGGGTGGTGTCTTCCCGTCTTCTCCAGAGGACGAGGTCTGGTGCCCCCACTCCTTTTGTGACTCATGTGTGCATCAGAGCTAGATGTGGGAGTTGGGACTCTAGTGCAAACGGCTTGAGTTTCAAAAGTGTACCTAGCAGAAACAGTGTTATCCCAACATTAAAATATCTTAACATGATTACCTGCAAATTGTTTGCATGAGAGCAAAGGCAGAGTTGTGAGCGTCTCGAGCCACATGAGCAGAGGCCGAACAACGTATAATATTGGTAGATGACTGCCGTAGTAGAGGTGACTACTTGCACAAGAGCAGAGTCATAGAGGTCGAGCTAGTATAGTCTCGGGAGATAGCTACTGTGGCATAGGTGACTATTTGCGTGCCAGCGGAGTCATAAAGGCCGAGCTACGTATAGTCTCGGAGACGGCTACCGTAGTAGAGGCTTATAAGGTGACTTGCGCGAGAGCATAGTCAGAGGGTGACTTGCACAAGAACATAGTCAGAGGCCGAGCTATGTATAGTCTTGGGAGTTAGCTGCCGTAGCAGAGGCTTATAAGGTGACTTGCGCGAGAGCATAGTCAGAGGATGACTTGCACGAGAGCATAGTCAGTGGCCGAGCTACATATAGTCTCAGGAGTTAGCTGCCGTAGCAGAGGCTTATAATGTGACTTACGCGAAAGCATAGTCAGAGGATGACTTGCACGAGAGCATAGTCAGAGGCCGAGCTACGTATAGTCTCGAGAGTTAGCTGCCGTAGCAG
>JAHQCQ010028853.1:0-10266 GCA_023539305.1 Ilex asprella
TTATAGTATATTAAATAAGAAAAATATTATAAATTTAAATAAAATTTATAAATTAAATGTACTACCTTTAGATGTGCGACTCCCACCAATTTTTTCAGTAGAACTCATTTATTTTATACCCATCCAAATAATTATATTTATTTAAATTTGAGTTTTATTTAAATTTTATAATATTTTTTATCAAATAAATGGTAATTATTATATATGGAACAAATTTAAAACAAATCTTCTGAAGAATAAAGGTGGTTGACCCTTATGTCTGGTTTAGCTCAGCATCTAGACACATAATTTTATATACACCTCTTCATTGGATAAATCTAATTTTCTATTATATTTAATTTTTTAAAAAAAATTATATTATCCCAAACCATTTTTTTTTTCATTTTTCAATCTCTTTCTTCTCTCATACAGATATTTTTCTCAAAATGGGCTAGAGTTTTACAGTTAGAATTTTGGTTGAAGGGTTTGAATCTCCTTTAAATTTTGTTTAAATTTGAGTTTTTTTTAATTTGGTATGAATTTAGGTATAAAATCAAAGAAAGTTTTTAAACTATTTTTACTCAAATTTAAATTTAATTTTTTTTAAAAAAAAAAAAAATAAAGATGTTCTTACAATCTTATTTGATGATGTTATTAACGCGACTGAATAGAGATAAGAATATAAGGTGCACTAAACAATTCAGTCTCAACTCCAAGGCACTAAAGGATAGGGTTTTTTTGGGATTAATAGATGATTACGCACAGTGTTTATAGTGGTTCATCAGCTCAGGAACTCGAATAATCCACTCTTAAAAGAGTCTCTTATTCTTGAATCTATTAATAACTGTATGTGATTTACAGAGAATATTTTGTAAAGCTACAATGGCTATCTATCTATCATTAGAGAACTTTTTATTTATAGATATTCCTGGGTTTTGCTTGATCTAAGGCGAGATTCTTTCCCTTTTCTCGTAACGATTGTCTTTTATTGCGCAACGAGACTTGCACCTGTTGGGTGATTGACACCAAAAAGATGAGAGACTTGGGAGGATCTAGTTGTTCTTTGAACAAACTTCCTTGAGATATGGACACAGAAAATTGAGGTTTAAAGTCGAGATCCACAAGTAATATTGATGAGCTGAGCTCTCGAGCTCGTAAGCATGACCTAGAGAACCGATCTCATACTTAGATATTTTGTGGTACCAACATTCCTCATAAAAAATAAGTCAATATAAAGTTAAGTGAACATGACATAAATTTCTCTGAATATGACTTATAGACAAATTATACATGATACGAATCTAATTCCATGTGATTGAAAATGAATAGGAGATGAGACATGACTTGTTAACTGCCCTAATTTGACTAATTGGGTGCAGGGAGTTAGGGTCCCCTAGGGTCTTGGAGTAGACAACTTACCAATGGTTAGGGTCTTGAAATATTTTTCTCTATTTTATAGGAGATTATTGTTTAATATTGAATTTGGTGTAATAATTGGGGAGAGCATGATCATGGATTTGGAGACTTTGTCATGAAAATGTTTAGGCTATGAGAGAGAGAGAAGGATTGAGGCTACCTGTCCTCCTTGAGGTGGCCCACTGTTGTTGTCTTAAAGATGGAAGAAATTACACCTGTGACAAGCACGGGAAACGTTTGAAAGGCCGCCTAATACTTGCCAAAATGTTGAACAATAGGCTTTGGATTTTTAATGATATGATTAGAATGATTGATCTAATTGAATTATTGTATGTTTGATTTTTGTACAACCCTGCATTATTGAGACCCAAATTTGTCGAAAGATATCATATACAGTTTTGTTATTAGCAAAGCCTACAAATCTATAATATAAAAACAGTTATAAAATATGACAAGTTTCGATAAGTTTATTTGATAGTATCAAATAGATTTATCCAACGGTCATCAACATCTTCTCAAAATCATTCATATTATACTGTTTTTTAAAGTACATGTTACCCCCAGTAAACAAACGAAATAGAAAAATACAAAACATAGATATACATGGATCGACTTAATAGTTTACTCTACAGGCAAAGTGTAGCAGCAATGTTTTACTATTAATAAAGAGAGATTATACCAAATTCTCAGAGATTATAACAAATTCTCAAAGAATATAACCAAACATGAATACTCAAAACTAAGGATCAAAATCTCTCAAAATCCGAGGCCAAAAATCCAAACTAATTTAAGTTGTCTATAATCTATTTATAGACCCAAAATATTGTTTCGGGTTTCTAATTTGGTCATTTATTTGAAGTGAAATTTTAAGATATCCACATTTTTAAATCTCTAACGAGAACAAAGTTCAAATTAATTTTCTACTAGGATTGGAATACACTTGGTACGATCCGCCCTTATCACTTGAAGTAGTTAAAAGACAAATTTGATTAGATAGAGTAAACTTCAAACATTGGGTTGTCCTGTTAATCTTTTGTGCAAAAGAGCTTACACAGCTTGTTTACACTACATAGTTCATAACCTCAAAATGGTACATAGTAGATATTAATTACTCTGTGTTGGAAAATGTGATTTTAAAATAGTAAAATCACCTATTGATATTTCTGATATTATGTAACTTGAAGTAGAACTGAACAGTAACAGTGATATGCAAAATAATTACACAGGAGAAAGAGTTACACAAAAGAGTTACAGTAAAGAGTAACAGTGACAAGCTTTCCACAAAAGAGTTACAGCATACAGTTACATGTAATTATACTGTCTAAATAAATAAACACTGACCCGTTTGCAGACCAGGAACTGTGATTGAACTTCAATTAGATCAAGGCTAGTGTTTGACACTATATCCTGAAGACAGATTTTGCCCCCCCACACGGTGCTTATGGAATCATGAGCGTCTGCCTCCCAGGATACAATGATCTTTACACGGGCAGAAGTAGCACTCCAATCTCCCCGTCCAGCGAACCAAGATGTGTAGTGTACTCTCTAAATGCTGACTGACTTAATGCCGAATGTAATGCATAAACTATCTACCTTAATGTCTGACCGAATCTCTAGTATGTTGAATTTCATGTATGTCAAATGGTAAATGAATCTGGGTATTTATAGACACATTGATGACTTTTCGGACAGTCACCATACTAAAAGACACAACTCAGAAATACTAAGGACACAACATTTAACAGCCAATAGACACCTTTGAATTAACTGTTCTTATATGAACAGACACAATCTTCGGTTTGGAAGGAAGCAAAAATCATTTAAATGAATTTTCTCTAAAAAGGATAGGGCAAGCCCGTACCCGGCCGGGTCACATCCTTAACCAATGTGGGATTGGTGTCACATCCCACATTTCACTTCCTTTATTTTCACCTTTCCAAGAGGGTCACTTTAGAGCCTATTTTCTCATTCATTTCTTACTCGATTTGAGCAAGTGAATATACTACATTATACTCCTCACGGAGTAGAATATGAACCCACAAAAATTTATTCAAAATAACAATTAGGACCTACTTTAATTTTGGCTCAAAGTCGACCAAAAAATTATTTTGCTCCAACACTCTGTTCAAGTAAAATTATTAGATCAACCACATCCCTATTGTTTAAGGTAAGATGAAGAAAGATTCATTAATCAGACCCATGATTCTCACTGATCACAGTAAGGTTTGGTTGCCATGTTCCTGACTTTCTCACCCTCACTTTTCTTCTATCAGAGACAGAACTACTGTTCTCTGTCTTCCTCTGATTATCCTCTGCATTTTCCTTCTTCTCCATCTCCATAGAAACTGAAACATCGTAGTGCTTAACATCAATGCCAAGGAATCGAACACGTCGATCTGGAGCTTTAATTCTCCCACTGGATTTGTTGATGCTGGAGTTCAATGACTTCCTAGAATTTCCATCCTTCTGCTCAGAATTAGTCTCACTATCAGTGGAATCTTTTTTTTTGGATAAAACTATCAGCGGAAGCTTGTGACACAAAGGACTTAGAAAAATTTTCTCCACTTGGCTTTCTGATTCTTCTCCTGAGCTTCTTCTAAAGGAATTGATATTTGTGGAACTGAATCAATCTTTCATTAGAATCAATCATTTAAATAATACAATGAATATAACAAACTAACAACTATCTCCTATTTCTCAGGTAGAGTCAAGCTGTCCTAGTCTTAAGGAAAATCAAACAGAAATTACATTCAAAATTCAAATGCAAATTGAACTGCTAAATCTGTTAGACATACATCAGCAACTATACATATTCTATATGCCCCCTCAAGATAGGCCACGATTAGAGAGGCCAATCTTGTCTCGTAACAGCAGGAATTGAGAAGTAGACAACGGCTTAGTGAGAAGATCGGCAAGTTGGTCAGCAGAAGAAATATGAGCAACTCGAAGGAGACCAGATTGGACCTGATCTCTGATAAAGTGATAATCAACAGCGACATGTTTCATGCGAGAATGGAAGACAGGATTGGAACTTAATTGTGTGGCTCCAACATTATCACAATAGACAACTGGAGAATTCGTTAAGCCAACACCAAGTTCTGTAAGGAGAGAACAAACCCAGCGAAGTTCAGCAGCAGTGGCAGCAACAGAGCGATACTCTGCTTCTGTGGAGGAGCGAGCAACAGTGTGTTGCTTCTTCGAGCTCCAAGATACAAGGTTCCGCCCAAGATAAAGCAAATAGGCGCTGGTTGAAGAATAATCGGATTTATTACCATCCCAATCCGCATCGGAGAAAGCATGAAGAGTTAAGGGGGACTCACGATAGAGAAGAAGCCCCTTGTCTAGTGTACCACACAAATAGCGTAAAATACACTTAACAAGAACCCAATGTTCGTTGGTTGGCTTGTGCATAAACTGAGCCATTTTATTGACTGCAAAAGAGATGTCCGGTCGAGTGAAAGAGAGGTATTTCAAGCTACCAACTACTGGTCGATATGGTGTGGGATCTAAGAGAGGTGTGCCCGAGGTTAAGGAGATTGTTGCTGAACTAGTGGGTAAAGGAGTGAGAACATGTTTTGCATCCTCCATATTGGTCCGTTTAAGTAAGTCCTGAATGTATCTTCTTTATGAGAGTAAGATGCCAAGACGATGTGGAAGAACTTCAACTCCAAGAAAATAAGAAAGTGAACCAAGATCTTTTAGAGAGAAACGGAGAGCAAGACAGTCAACAAACTGTGAAACAAGAGCAGCATTGTTACCAGTTAGTATAATGTCATCAACAAATACGAGAAGATACAAGATATGATGGCTGCTGTGAAGAACGAAGAGAGAGGTATCTGAGTGTGAATTTTGGAATCCAGAAACTGACGCAGTTCGTGATACCAAGCCCGAGGAGCTTGCTTGAGACCATAGATGGATTTATGGAGTTTGCAAACATAGGAAGGATGATCAGAGTCCACAAAACCTGGTGGTTGAGCCATAAAGACATTTTCAGAGAGCCTGCCTTGGAGAAAGGCATTGTTGACATCCAACTGGCGGAGAGACCAGCCATTACTTATTGCAATACTAAGCACAAGTCTCACTGTGGTGGGCTTAACAATTGGACTTAAGGTTTCATGGTAATCCACACCCGGTCTTTGATGAAAGCCTTTGGCGACAAGTCGAGCTTTGAACCTGTCAGTAGAACCATCAGAATGTCTTTTAATACGATAAATCCATTTGCAACCAACCAGATTAGAAATGCCATCAGGGGGAACTAGTTCCCAAGTTCCATTACGAACAAGTGCATCATACTCTTCGAACATAGCTTGACGCCAATGATGGTCTTTGAGAGCTTGTGATACGGATGTAGGTGCAGTACTTTGGGAAGTGGTTTTGTGGGTGTGAAGGTTGAGCTTCTGAATTGGTTTGGTGATTTTGTTCTTGGCTCGGGTAGTCATGGGATGTTGGGTGGGAGGTGGGATTGTGATGTGTGGGTCGGTGGATGGATAGGAAGGATTAGGAGGTGGTGGGCGTTCAGGTGCAGCTTGCTGTGGTGATGTTTCGGTTGGTTGTGAAAGAGCCTCGAACAGAGACAATTCTTGAGTGCTTGCTGCAGATGGAGTGTTGGCTGCCTGCTGGGATGATAAGGGAATGGAAACAGTGAGGACAGGAGGAATCCAAGTGGTTATGGTAGTGGAAGTGGGACGTGGGAGATTGTTGTGCAGTGAGGTGTATGGAAAAATTGATTCAACAAATTGAACATGACGAGAAACATAGATTTTTGAGGTAGATGGGTCAAAGCAGAGATAAGCACTTTGAGATAACGAGTACCCAAGAAACACACACGGTTTAGATCGTTGATTGAGTTTGTGAGATATATGGGCGAAGCCAAGGGTAACACAAACACCCAAAAACTTTTAGTTTAGAGTAATTGGGACTTTTGTGGAAAATTAATTCATAGGGAGAGGACAAATTTAGTGTAGTGGTTGGTATTCTATTAATTAAGTAGACAGCAGTAGCAAAGGCATGAGGCCAGAAAGTGGTTGGAAGAGAAGCATGAGAAAGTAAGGTGAGGCCAGTTTCAACGATATGACGGTGTCTTCTTTCAGAGTAGCCGTTGTGTTCTGGTGTATGTGGTGGAGTGGTTAAATGGGAGATGCCATGTAGAGAAAGATAATCTTTGAGTCTCATATATTCGCCCCCATTATCAGAATAGAGAGTGATAATTTTGTGAGAGAAATAATTTTCCACAATGGCTTTGTAACATTTAAAGACTTCTTGAACTTCAGATTTTCTTTTGAGGGAGTAAAACCATATATATTTTGTGAAATGATCAACGAAAATGACATAATATTTGAGACCATCTTGTGACACAATGGGAGAAGTCCATACATCAGAAAAAATTATTTCAAGAGGTTGTGTTGAGTTAAGAGACGAAATGGAGAAAGGTAGCTTTTGACTTTTATTACTAAGACATGCATTACATGAGAATTCTTTTGACAAAGGTGGAGAGAAATCTAATTGATAACTGGAAATAATATGTTTTAAAATGGGAAAAGCTGGATGGCCTAAACGATGATGCCAATTTGATGATGTAGTTTTGACATGAGAGAAGGCTAGAATTGGAGAAGATCTAGGTTGTGCTGCTGGCCACTCATACACTCCATCCTTAGTGTTGCCCGTCAAAAGAATTGCCCCCGTGCGAAGATCCTTCACATGAAAAGAAGAGGGTAAAAATTCAACAGAGGCATTGTTAGTAGTACAAAATTGAGAAATATAGATTAAGTTCTTTTTCATAGTTGGTACACAAAGAACATCATTCAAGGTAAAAGCGGTGGTGGATGTTGGAAAAGAAGCAGAACCAATGTGAGATATGGATAGACCTGTACCATCACCAATCATAACATCATCTGAGCCAGTGTATGGTGCATGAAGAGACAGATTGCTTAAGTCTGTAGTGACATGGTGAGAGGCACCACTATCTAGCAGCCATGATGGATTATTGGTGGTCGCATTTGCAGCATAATGAGCCCGTGGCTGCCAAGGTGTAGCTGAGTTATTTGGTGATGTAGCACTTGTAGGAGATGGTTGGACCGGTACAAGTTGAAAGGATGGACAGCGCTTAGCCGTGTGACCTTGAATGCCACAGATTTGGCAAAATCCCTGATATGGACGGGGTGGAGGGCGATTATTGCGAGTTGAAGCACCTGAATTGGTGGCCATAGGTGGGCGGCTAGTGCTGGATGGATGTGGGTGCCAGCTTGTGTTATTTGTAGGAGAGGAGTGATTGGGACGCCAGTTGTTGTTGGTCTTGTGTGGCCGCCAATTGGTGTCGATGGTATTTGTTCTGTTTGTAGGATTAGCAGTGATTGGAAAATGTACCTCAGATTTTGAGTTGACTGAGAGAGAGGCTTCAAAGGATAAGAGTTTCTCATGGAGTTCATCAAAGGTTATGGAGGTGTCACGAGCTTAAACAGCACGAACAAGCTCTTTGTAGTCATCACCGAGTCCATCCAAGATCTTCTCTGTAAGATCTTCTTCTTCCATTGGGGCGCCTAGAATAGCCAGTTCAACTGCACGGGCTTTGACAGAGTGAAGAAAATCAGTGACAGACATAGTACCTTTGGCGGGATTTTTGAGAAGGTTCTTGACTTGTTTGATGCGACCACGAGATGGTTTGGCATATGTATTTGCAAGAACAGTCCATGCTTCATGAGAGGTATTGGCACGAGCAATGAATGAAATAATTATGGGTGATACAGAACCGATGAGAGCATTGAGAATCAATTGATCTTGGCGAACCCAGAGGCTGTAGGCAGGATTTGGTGTGGTGACATTGTTTGTAGTAAGAGTTTTGGGTGGACATGGTTTGGATACATCAATGTACCTAAGGAGATCATACCCAATGAAGAGTGTTTCAAATTGGATTTTCCATGAGAGATAGTTGGAGGAGGTAAGTTTGAGAGGAGCTTGAGCAGCTGTGTTGATTGTGAGGAGTTGGAATTCATTGGTGTTGAGGAGAGTGGGTGTGCTGTTTGGAGTAGTCATCACAGTATGTGAAGAGGGAAAAAAAAAATTAATAGGAGAGAAAGAGGAGCTGCTCTGATACCATAAAGGAATTGATATTTGTGGAACTGAATCAATCATATAACAAACTAACAACTATCTCCTATTTCTCAGGTAGAGTCAAGCTGTCCTAGTCTTAAGGAAGACCAAACAGAAATTACATTCAAAATTCAAATGCAGATTGAACTGCTAAATCTGTTAGACATACATCAGCAACTATACATATTCTATATCTTCATTGTGTTACATGGAACAATGAAAAACTTCTGACCCGGAATTAGTATCTCCTCCGGTCGGACAACTGAGTCCCATGGTCGCCGGAAAACCTCATGCCTGGCCAGGATTGAAGAAGGGTACTTCTCCATTATCCTGGCTGCTGGGACAGCCATGTAGTAGCACTCAATGCGGCCACCAGCATGGATGATCTTCAACTTGAAGGCTGATGATCTCTCCTCCACCGCGACTCCGGCCTGCTTTGGCGGAGCGTGGCGGCCGAGAGAAAGCTTCAGTATTCGGGCACCAAAGATTTTCATGTTGGGGTGGCAGGTTTCTGGTTCCAAAGATTTAGGTCGGAGGGGTCATCAAGTACAAGGACTCTCTGTCTTTATGGTTTAGGAGATCGACGGTTTCGAGAACTTGGGGAAAATTAAGCGTAAATTACACTTTATCCCGTTAAATTATTATCTTTATTTTATTTTATGATCACAATTACAAAATTTCTCACATTGTACCTTAAAGTATCAATTTTATTTTATATCACTCCAATAGATAATGGCTGTCAATTTTTTAACTGAAAATGCACATGTGAGCTGTCTGTACTGCCAATAAACAATTATTTATTGCACATGTATACGTCAAAAATCAAGAAAAATATTCATCCATAACTTTTCTAAACTCCAGACTTTCTTTCTCTGGCTGACATTTTTCTTCCTAATAATTATTTGGTTGTAAAAGAAGTAAAATAAAGTAGTACTAGACACTTGGCAAAAAAAATTTTAGAATTTTCCTCCCTCATTAGACATATTTTCAAACTTATTGTTATCTATTAAAATGATATGAAACAAAATTGATACTACTTAGGGTGTAATGTGAGAAATTTTATAGTTGAGGGCGCAAAGTAAAATAAAAGTAATAATTCAGAACATAAAGTATAATTTACTCAAAAAATATCTCTGTTTTTGGATTATTGTTTTTGAAATGAAAACAGTAAGATAAAATCCATGGAGGTTAGTGAAGGAGAATCCGCAGCAGGCCATAGTTTCTGTTGCTTTGCTGGTGTTTGGATGTTACACTTTTCGTCATGCTTTTTACATGCCATTCTTTCTTTTTGGGTTAGTTGGCTGTTAACCCATTTATATCCATAAATAACAATACTATTCCAACGCAACTTGAATAACAGTGAATCCAAATTAGATAAAAATGCATCAGATTCTCAAATTAGATAAGATAGAGTTTGTGTGTGCGTGTGCGTGCGTGTGTCTGTGCATGTGTGCAGAGAGAGAGAGAGAGACTGCATATATTCCTCAATGTCTACTGAAACAATTGAATGCTGCTGTTGCTTATACTGATACCAAATTACAACAGTTGAAGTACATCTTTTCTTGCTATCAAAATTCACTTTACAAGTAAGACAACAATAGACAAGGCAGAACACAAAATGGGAAAAGCCCCTTGAAACCTAACCTCACTTTTGGGGTCCTATAAAACTCCTACGATATTTCTAATAAAACTCAAAGGGGTCCTGACTGTGGAGAGAAACAAGGTAGAATCATATTCGAACAACAAAAAAGAGAAGACTGGCACGCACCTGCTTCAATAAACTTA
>JAHQCQ010028854.1:0-10259 GCA_023539305.1 Ilex asprella
ATTTTTTTTAAAGTACTTATGAGAAGTAAGTTCTAAAAGCACTTTTAAAAAATTATTCCAAACGTACCATTAGGGGGTCCATTTTTCCTATTAAATTTGGGGAGTTAATATTAACTGTCGGATTAACTTTAAAGTAAAATTTAAAACGATTGCAACCGCGAAATGTAACAGTCATTTTTATATCTTTTGAAATTTGAATTGTCTTTTACTTTATTATATAGATTATCATTTTTATATATAAATTATCTATCGTCAATTCAAGAAAGACTTGTTTCTAGGACATCAGCCTATTCTGTATGCGGAGCTGCAGGCTGTTTGTGCTGGGTTGGAGTTGGCCGTAGATTTAGGAACTTCAAAGTTGGTAGTGGAGTCAGATTCAACTATAGTGGTTTCTTGGGTTTCTTCTCAAGATACTGGGTGTTGGGTTTATGCTTACCTGCTTGCTCGGATTCAGCATTTGTGTGCTTCTCTCTCTGCTCGAGTTTGGCATGTTTTGCGGGAGACGAATCAAGCTGCAGATTTCATGGCTAATTGGGCTTGCTCTCAGCGGCTCAATCAGCGATTTCCTGATTTGTCATCCCTTCCTTTTGGGATTGCTGGCATGCATCCTCGCCTTGGACACTCGACAAATTCCTCACGTTCGTCGATGAGCTTTATTTTTATTTTATTTTTCATTTTTTTGGTGGTGAGTCACCACCTTGCTTTTACTTTGACCTTCTTCCCACTTTGTACTTCTAGAGGCTTGGCTCTATGTCCTCCTCCCTTGTACTCTTTTCCTTTTAGTTATATATACAGGTAGGGGTCCTGCCAATCCCCCCACCCACACTGGGTGGCTTTGAATAAAAAAAAATTCAAGAAAGACTTATTATATATAAGTAACTAATATATATGATGGGTGATCTGTGTACCGGAGAAATAGAGAGAAAAACAAATGAAGGGAATCTCACCTGAGCATGACAATAATAATACTATTTGGAACTAAATGCATTGTGGTTATTTTGTATATCTTTTGAGATTTGAATTGTCTTTTACTTTAGTCTTTATTATATAGATTATCATTTTTATATATAAATTAGCTATCGTCAATTCACAAAAAACTTGTTATCTATAAGTAACTAATATATATGATGGGTGATCTGCGTTTCGGAGAAATAGAGAGAAAAACAAATGAAGGGAATCTCACTTGACAATAATAGCACTATTTGGAACTCAATGCATTGTTTTTCGGAAGGTAAAGTATATTAAAAAGAACAGATATATGAGGGTAATCACCCGCAAATTGTACAATGAAGTCACGTAGGACTCAAAGACAAACATAAAAAAAAACCCCAAAAAACACCATAGCAAGCTATTTGCAGTAACAAAAAATAGCACAAACAACTCAGTCCCCTTCAGACGTTAACAGTGCACATGAACCAAAAAGAGCAGTTGAACCAGCCCATGCAAAACCCACAGCAGCCCGTGAACAGTGCACTTGGACAGTGCACGATAGACAACAGCAAAGAGATCCACCACAGTTGTATAAAAACCATAAAACAAATCCAGCTAGAAGACCATAAAGAGCCAATTGAAAGTCCAAGTCGAATCCCACATTTGCATGAAATAGCTATTACAACCAATACCACCAAGCCAGAACAAATAAACCAAGCTGTGAAAACCCCAGCTGGGAGACCACACATTAGACAATAGCCCCTTGGCAATACACCTCCAGCGGAGCAGAGCAAGTGATGTGAACAGTGTCAACCTCAGTCAATAACTTCCCAAGACATAATGGAATCATATATACACAAATGAATCAAGAACAGGCATCAAGCAGACAGGCCCAAGCACAACACAACAGCACAAAAAAAACAGAACAACACAGCAGCAACATGCATCAAGCAGACAGACCCAAGCCCATTAAACAAAACAAAAATAGAGAACCTTCTCAAGTTAGGAATTCTGAGAGAAGTAAAGGCCTTGAGCCAGTACTTCCCCAAGAATCCCAAACCGAGAATAAAAGAGGCAAGCCAAAAGCTACAAAACATTAAAGCAGTATGCTTCAAAGTCAGAACTTAATGGAGACATGTGTCAGACAGGTTCTGTTGAAACAAGGTAGAGGCATTAAGATGACTGCGCTTGAACTTCAAAGTAAGGAGTCTCTCCCTAATAGACAGCTTAACCATCTTGATAAGAATATGAGGGTCAGCAGCTTGGTTTCTAAAGATTCTTGTATTCCTTTCCTTCCAAAGATGATACACCGTAGTAGAGAGACTGATCTTCAAGATAATAGTGGTCATCTTCTTGCCTTTCCACTGTTGAGCAGCCCATTCAATAAAATCAGGCCATTGCCTTTGCTGTCCATGTTGATTGCACTGGAGAAAAATGGAGTTGCAAACTCTAGAGAAGTAATCACATTCAAAGAAGAGGTGGCTGTGAGATTCATTACTTTTCTACACAAGACGCATTGAGTGTCAACATCATTTTAGAAAGCTTGGATTCTATCTTTAGTGCTCAATCTCATTTTAATGGCTAACCAAAGAATAAAGGTCATTCGAGGTATAAACTGGCTAAACCATACCAAATTATGCCAACAGACCATACTAGTTGCATTCCTCAAGTGCTCCTAAGCAGATTTGGCAGTGTAATTCCCATCAGTGGTAAGGGACCATCTCACAAAATCATTTCTGGTTTGATTAGGGAGGTAGGTTGGCATATTGTTAAAAATATCTTGAACACACGGGTGAGTAGAAGCAGATCTAATCCATTGGTGGTTGGTGATAACTCTACTGACCTTTGCTACCCTTGGAATTCTTGCTTGTTGCACTATATTAGAGTTGCTTCTTGGTAACAGGGGACCAAATGGATGCCAGTTGTCATGCCAGAAGCTTGTGTGCTGCCCATCCCTTACAATGTGCACCATTATAGGTCTTAGAATTTCCCTGAGTTTTAAAAGGTTCCTCCAGGTGTGTGAGCAGATTTGGGGAGTTTTAAGCTCCCATAAACTTTTATCCCTTATATAGTAAGCATGTCTCCATTGGGTCCATAGGTTTTCCTTGTCCTTAAACAATTGCCACATATGTCTTAGAAGCAAGGCATTGTTCCAATCCTTCAACCCTTTAATACCCAGGTCACCCTCTCTTTTCGGCTTGCAAACAATATTTCTGATGGGTCAAGCCCAAATAGTCCAAATTATGTAAAAGGGCCCAACCTTATTTGAAGAACCCAGTCCTATAAAAATCTATCAAGCCCAAGTTCAAGCCCGATCCAGCTGGAAGCCCTCCTCCGAAGGAATTGGAAGATGAGCACGGAGATACCCTACTATATTTGGAAATTACCACAATAGGAAACCCCTTGCTTACTCCACCGCCTCTCCTCCAAACCCTAAGTCTATAAATAGTAAGCCCTCCTCACATCTAGGGCACGCCTCCCAAAAAAGTCTACACTCGTCTCCTATACCTTGCTCTTTAGCTCTCTCCCTCTCCCTCTCATTCAAAGCATTGTAGCTCCCCAGAGAGCACCATTATTCATTAATGAAAAATACCGGCCACCATTGCCATTGAAAGTGGATGTAGGCCACGGCCGAACCACTATAAACTCTTGTTTTATTTATTCCTTTATTATTCTTCCATTACTTGCCTACTAATCGTTGAATAATCACCACATACTATTCACCTTCTTGACTGTTGATCTTGCACTAATTTTGTGCATCATCAGTTTGGCGCCGTCTGTGGGAACGACGAAATTCTCATTTCCAAACATTCCGTTTTACTGAAACAATGACAATCACTACTAGATCTAAGAACCAGCATGAAGGCAATCCTCCACGAGAGGAGGAGGATATTCCTCCACTTGCCAATCATGTGCTGGATGCTCCAGCTCCAAATCCTCAACAAATGTTGGAGACCATTCAACAACTAGAGGCCCAAAACCAACAGATACTGCAGCTCATGCTCGCCGGACGAGGAGGGGCACAGCATGGCGGAGCACATCTTGGAGGAGCTCCACGTCCTGGAGGTCAAGGAGCTCCACGCCCTGTTGCTCCACATCTAGGTGGCCCCGTAGGGCTGGGCGCTCCCTTTGGAGTCCCCATGGGCGCCCCACATAGGGGAGCTCATCATGAGGGACCTCCACCCCCTCCTCCTGCTACTTCTCATAATGATGATGAGGACCCTCCTCTCCAAGAGGACGAGAGCGAGAACCAAAGCACGGAGCATGGGAGTCACTTTCATGATCATTCCAGAGGAGCCCCCAACTTTTGGGATGAGAGAAATCAAGGAAGTGCAAAATCAATTAGGAGACGTCTTCAATGCCATGAAGGCGCAAGGACCAGAAACAGTAGACTATCTTGTGTGGTAGACCGACACACCTTTCAAGCCCGACGTAGCCAACTATCCCCTCCCTCAGAAGTTCAAAATGCCCTCTGTGGAGACTTTTGACGGAACGAAAGATCCACTGGACCATCTGGAGACTTACAAAACTCTAATGTAGCTGCACAACGTCCCCTACGAAATCATGTGCAGAGCGTTTCCAACCACCTTGAAGGGATTCGCTCGACGATGGTTCGCCAAACTCACCCCGGCCTTCATAGGCTCCTTCGCCGAACTGAGCAGATCATTTGTGTCACAGTTCATTGGTGGACGCCGCCAGCAGAAGCCTGTCACCCACCTGCTCAACATAAAGCAGGACCGAGATGAGAGCCTAAGGAGCTACCTCACTCGTTTTAACGAGGAGGTTCTCCAAGTTGAAGAGCCCGTTGACAAAGTAACAATGATCGCCTTTTTGGGAGGCCTCCGCTCGTCAAGCTTCCTGTTCTCAGTGATGAAAGCGACCACCAAAGAGCATGCCAGACCTATTGGCAAAAGCTCAAAAATATATGAATGCTGAGGAAATCAACAGGTCCAGGCAAGGTGAATCATCTCGCAGATCACCAAATGCTTGACCTGTCTCTGCACTGCTCTTAAGCAGGCGGTCTATATCCAGCTTTGTGGCTCTCTCACGACTTGCTCAAAAGCTCGACCTCTGCACTGCTCTTAAGCTGGCAGTCTATATCTAGCTTAGCGGCTCTCTCACAAGTCGCTCAAAAGCTTGACCTATGTACTGTTCTCAAACACGCATCCAAATATCTAGCTTAGTGGCTCTCTCGCAAGTCACAAAAAACTTGATTTCTGCACTGTTCTCAAATAGGCAGTATAAACGTCAAGCTGAAGGACTCACTCATAGGTCACCAAAAGATAGGTCGCGAAAAGTGTAGCTCTCTCACGAGCAATTCTCAAGTTGTCTTTGCTCTCACGCAAGCAACCTACCCTTCTCTCCAGATAATTAAGTAAGATATTTTAATGTTTAAAATAAAATTATTTTTATCACAAGCAGATTCTCCCAAGGCATCCCAGGCTGCACCTCAAACTTTTGATGACCAGGCGTCCTAGGCTGCACCTCAAGTTTTTGATGACTAGGCGTCCCAGGCTGCACCTCAAGTTTTTGATGACCAGGCGTCCCAAGCTGCACCTCAAACTTTTGATGACCATGCATCCCAGGCTGCACCTCAAGTTTTTGATGACCAGGCATCCCAGGCTGCACCTCAAGCTTTTGATGATCAGGCATCCCAGGCTGCACCTCAAGTTTTTGATGACCAGGCATCCCAGGCTGTACCTCAAGCTTTTGATGACCAGGCATCCCAGGCTGCACCTTAAGCTTTTGATGACCAGGCATCCTAGGCTGCACCTCAAGCTTTTGATGACCAGCTATCCATTTCAAATTCCAAACCCTTCGCTCTTCTACTTTGGAAACTCTATGTAAATGGTTCCTCGACCAGTGAATGAGGAGGAGTGGGCCTAATCTTGAACAGCCCAAATGGTGGCACCACTCTCAAGTAAGCGGTAACGCTCCATCCTCGCCAAAACTCTGCAAACTAGCGCCCAAGGGCTGTCTTGCTCGCCCAAATCGGTGCCTGGCCGTCTTTTCTTACCAAAACGGAGCGGCCAAGTAGCCAGAGAGATGTCTGGCCCTTCAAAATTGCCCAAAATAGCACTTTCGACACCAAAATCAGCTCCTACGGTGCCCGGATTAGCGCCTGGAGTGGCGTCCAAACCAGCACCTACGCCCAAGCCGCTGCGCAGCTCTCCACGATGCTCCATGGGTTGTTTTCCTGCACTTTTTATTAAAAAAATATTGTTGTCCAGCCCTCGCAAGCTGTCTAGGACAGCAGAATTTGCGCTGCCCAGCTCATCTGAGCTGTCCAGGACAGCAGGAACAGCAGATTTTTAGCTTTCCAACTCATCTGAGCTGTCCGAGACAGCAGGAACAGCGCCCAGGCTACTGTCCAGCGCGCCTGAACCTTGCACGGAACCCGCCTGTGCAGCGCCCAGCCTTCTTGAGCTGTCCAGGACAGCAAAACCAGCGCCTAAACCACCTTTAGAGCCCACTTGTGCAGCGCCCAGCTCCTCCCCATGCTCCATACCAACGCCCAGCCCGCCTCCATCTCCCTTGGGTGTGCCTCCTTCTCCATTGAGCAATGACTGAATATCCCCATCTCCAATTTCCCCTTCCATCTCCACCATTCCCATGGAACTTTGCAAATTTTCCTCTTCAATCGACATGAACCACTTGGGTGTTTAGCTCAAAAGAAGAATAACTCACCTATATGTATGTATAATCTTGGAAGAAGTACTCCTTCACCCCTCAAGTTTCTATGGAGTAGATAGCACTTGGGCCCTCAAAGGTTTCAAGAATGAAGCTTCAACTCAAACAAATGAAGTGGGTAGAATGAGGAAAAAGGTGAGATTTATGGCCTAGGGTTTTCTAAAAGAGGGAAAAAGTCCAACTAAAAAACCAAGAGTTTCCCTAAAAATACAAGTCAAAAATGGTAAAGAGCTTGAGGTATTTAACAAGACAAGTTACATCAGGACTGAAGACGAACCCTCATGGGTCAAAATTCAAATTCAAATAAATGATCTTCCCTCCAAATTTATTGGACAGAGGGTATTGGGGGGCAAATGATGGGTCAAGCCCAAATAGTCCAAATTATGTAAAAGGGCTCAACCTCATTTGAAGAACCCAGTCCTATAAAAATCTATCAAGCCCAAGTTCAAGCCCGATCCAGCTGGAAGCCCTCCTCCGAAGGAATTGGAAGATGAGCACGGAGATACCCTACTATATTTGAAAATTACCAAAATAGAAAACTCCTTACTTACTCCACCGCCTCACCTCCAAACCCTAAGCCTATAAATAGTAAGTCCTCCTCACATCTAGGGCACGCCTCCCAAAAAAGTCTACACTCGTCTCCTACACCTTGCTCTTTAGCTCTCTCCCTTTCCCTCTCATTCAAAGCATTGTAGCTCCCCAGAGAGCACCATTATTCATTAATGAAGAATACCGACCACCGTTGCCATTGAAAGTGGATGTAGGTCACGGCCTAACCACTATAAACTCTTGTTTTATTTATTCATTTATTATTCTTCCATTACTTGCCTACTAATCGTTGATTAATCACCACAATACTATTCACCTTCTTGACTGTTGATCTTGCACCGATTTTGTGCATCATCAATTTCCATGCAACTTTAGCTCCAATATGTTTGAGTTCAGGGCCCTTCCAAATGAAAGCCCTCAAAGTTTGTTCAAGCTTGTCCAACACTTTTTGTGGTAAGCTCAAGTGGGTAGCCCAAAAGACATGCATGCTACTAAGCACTGAAATAACCAGCTGAAGCCTACCTGCGTAGGATAGGAACTTGTTGGTCCAAGACTTAACCTTGTTTTCAACCTTTTCAATGAGGCCCATGCAGTGTTGAGCCTTAAACTTGGTGGAAGTCAGAGGAACTCCAAGGTAATCAATGCATTGTTGTCTTTAAATTAATAGTAAAAACTATTTAATAATAAGTTCTATTATCAATTCAACCATGACAATGTCCTAAATCCCAAAACTGGGTCCAAATAACATAATTATGCCAGCATGCATAAATCAATTAGTTAACCATACATACTTGCATTCAACTTGGAAAATGATTCAAGCTCTGAGCCTCTCTCCACTCCACAGTTCACTCACTACAACTGAGATTGAACCATCAACAAACCCAGTCTACATTTGTTGTCTTCATTCACCAACCTCAAATAAACCAAGTCTACATTTGATGTTTAATCTTCAGATACGTATGTACGTCCACATATATAAACATGCATACTTTATATACGTACACAACCAGAGCCGGCCTCAGCCTAGGCCATGGCTGTCTAGGATCCCTAATTTAAAATAGGATTTTTCGTGCGTAAATATAATTTTTTTAGACTTATTTGAGAATAAGTGTATGGATAAGTGTTTTAATCTATTAAGTTCAATTTTAATAAAACATCTTGTAATTAGGTACAAAATTCAAATGATATTTGAATTTTTTTTATATACTTACTACCCTTCCTTAAATTATGCATAATTTTTATTCTCTCCATCTCTATCTCTCTCCCCTATTTTCTCTTCATCTCTCTTTCTCTTCGTTACTTACCCTATCTCTCCCCTATTTGCTCTCTCTATTTCCCATGGATAATTTATTTTCTTTTTAAATATGTAAATATTTTATTTGATTTTTTCATCTCTCCCATATTTTCTGTCTTTCTCACTCTCCCCCTATTTTCTCTCACTATTACTCTTTTTACCTACTCTCTATCTCTTGATATCAACGTTACAACAACACAATTACATCAATCAGTTATACCAATCAGTTACAATTGTCATATAATACACCAAACAGTTACTCATGTGTTTTAATAAACCAAACAGTTATACCAAATAATTACACAAAAATATGACATCAACCCAATTTGTCATTCAGTCAATTATATAAACCAAAAAGTTGTACAATTTAGTATCACGACATGATTACACTAATTATATATACCAAATTTAGTATAATGGTAAAGTCTTTTGTGTAATGATAAACCCAATTTGGTATATATAATTTGTATAACCATGTCGTGATACTAATTAGTGTAACTCTTTGGTTTATGTAAATAATTGAATGACAAATTGGGTCGGTGTTATAATTTCGTGTAATTGTTTAGTGTAACTGTTTGGTTTGTTAAAATACATGAGTAATTGTTTGGTATATTATAGGGTAATTGTACCTAATTGGTGTAACTGATTGGTATAATTGTGTTGTTATAATGTTGATATAATGAGAAAGAGAAAATAATGAGAGAAAGAGTAACGGTGAGAGAAAATAAGGGAAGAGAGAGAAAAAAACAGGGGAGAGAGATAAAAAATTAAATCAAATTTTAACATATTTAAAAATAAATAAATTATCACAGAGAGAGATAGATAGAGAGTAAATAGGGAAGAGAGAGTGAGAGATTAATGAAATGATAGAGAATAATAGAGTAATAAATGCCCTTTTTAGTTTTGTTTTTCAAAAAAATGCACTTAAGGCCAAATAAATTTTTTTAATATAGTTTAGCTCAATTAAATCTAAATTTTTATAACGACGTTTAAATTTCCCTTTAAAATATTTTTGGAGTACCCAAAACCCAATGTTCAACCCAATGTAGACTGACTCAAATCTATTATGTGGACTAGTAATCTAGACTGAAAATTCCCAAAATATTTGCTAAGAAGACCCACTTGAAAATGTTGTCCCAACGTTGTTTTATGTTTGAGTGGGCCTCCATAGTTTTTCTTAAGATTACTCTGAAATCTAAATGGGTGGGGTTATTCCCATCCCACAAATCTCCATTCCCACCTCATTTTATTTCTCATTCTCAAACTATTAAACTCACCCCTTCTATACCCACCATATTAGTAATTAAGTTCACCATATGCTACATACACCCCATTAATAGTTAAGTTCACTTATTTTATGTATAACCCTTTAATGAAAAAAGTCATCGTAAGAAAAAAAATAATGAAAGAAGACATTTAGTTTGAATATATAAATATATTTATGAAACAAGAAAAAAAAATCAAAAACGAAACAAATAAAAAAACCAAGAATTTTGAAACAAGAAAAAAAGAAAAGAACGAAACAAGAAAAATAAAAAAAGAAATAAAGAAGCAAACCAAAACAAGAAAAAAAACAAAACAAGGAAAAACAGAAAGAAATAAGTAAACCAAAACAAGAAAGAAAATAAACCAAACAAAAATTAAAGGAACAAACAAAACTACAAGACTCAAAACAGAATATGAAAAAAAAAAAGCATTAAACATAGACACAAAATCGAACAAAAAAAAAATAACAAGTATAGATGCAAAACCTTAACAAGATAAAAAAAAAACAAATAATATGAAAGTATATATA
>JAHQCQ010028855.1:0-10258 GCA_023539305.1 Ilex asprella
CCGAGGAGGTCTAGTCTTAATCATCAGCAAACAATAAGATTTGGTATAAACAGTAGTTTGTCTAAGTTTTTTTATCTTCAACATCAACGGCCAGAGTATCCGGATTAACTTACGTGCACTTCGACTGATCTCTTCTTCAATCCGATCAAAGGCAGATCATCCATACCGAAACTAAAGTATTTATAAAAAATAAATCTTTCATGACATTCTCCCAAGAAGATGTCAAAATTCAAACTTAGGACGTTTGAATTTATAGTTTATCTATGTTATCACTTGAACTACACCTAGAGTTACAGTTTGTAAATATAAACACTCCTAGAAGTCCTGCCATGCTGCCCCTAGCTTCAATTTCTCAAATAAGAGTGTTTTCATAACATGGAATAACCACAATAATTCATATATGCAAGCAATAAGTTTCGGGTTCAGTCTTGAAGTCATCTTTTTAAAATTGAGAATAAAATTATCGAACATTTTTATCTTTTCAAAACCCGCAACACGAAAGAACCTTGTTAACAAGATTTTAAAAAAAAAAGTATTTTCATATCGTAAAAGACCTAATTATTAGATGGCAGCATCAATAACTTGAAAAAGTATTTTCATTCCTATGCCTAGAAATGATGAGGGTATGTCTGATATGTTGGTCCCTTGGCTATCACATTGTTCTTTTATATACTATTTAACCCTTGAGTTAAACTCATGTATCCATCTTTATGTATTATATTCGAAGTTGGACATTCACATCAACCCCTACCCCCCAATCTTTGCCTATAGTGGGTGATCCATTGATTGCAAAGCTGATATAAAAAGTGATTATTTTAAAGTAAGCCTAACCAACATTTACATTAAAAAAGCAGCTAAAACCATCCTTATCATGACCAAATTGAAATGTATATCTTCCATGAACTTGTCATGCAATCAATTTATCTAGAAAGTATTGCCTCATAGTGCGTGACTTTGATCTCTTACTATGATTTCAAGTCCACCTTTCCCACTATTTTATGCTCAGTGGAGGATGTAATGCTGCTTCTAATAATTATGTCCAATATGATGTCTTCACCCTTACTTGGTTCTTAATTCCCAACTCTGCCCTCACATGTCTCGACTGTCATGCCATTGTTACAACTTGGTGGGTATTGAATGTGTGAGAACGTTAAATCGGATAAAAAAAATTAGTTGAATTGTTCTAATATACAATATTTAGGCTTACCACTTACAGGTTTAAGTTTTTAAATGGATATAAGTTTTAGACATGTATATTGAACTCGATCAACGGATTTTCCAATCTCCTAATAAATAGTATCATAATCGATGGTTGACGATCTTGAGTGAACTCTGAAAAAAAGTTTACGAGCCCAAATCCAAATCAGACCTAAGCTCAGTCTATGGGCTGAGCCCAAGTCATCAAAAGATATATCAGACTTAACTCATGGCTTCAGTCCAATCTAAAGCTCAAGAGTCCAGAAAGAGTCAACTCATGTGAAAGAACAATCATCAGAATAGTCGTGATTTCAAGATAATGTCTATCACCAATTGTAGTTATCCTCCCGATAAATTAGTAGCTTAACCTTCACGTTACCACCTAAGGTAGGACTTTGTGCCTACAAATTGTAAACTCCCCTACACATGGGAACAAAGAACACACACACCTCATCTTGAACATACTCTTGCTTTCTCTTTCTCTCCTACTATCTTGTACTCTCTCATTCATAGAATTCTTTAGTCACCGTTGCCGCCTTCAATGGTTAGGTTACTCAGACCTAGCCACCCAATATTTGTCTCTTATTATTGATTGTTTTATAAATTATTTTACACTACATACTCGACTAATTTGATTATACATAGTCAACTTTGTACATCATCAAAAGCGGTGTAACGTATTGATACCAATGATAGCTCTTAAAAAAAAGTGAAGACTCTTGGTATTGAAGTCATGTAAACGTAATTCGAAAAAAAAGAGCAGGGGCAGAGTGATAATGCGGTGACATGTAAAAACGCAATAAAAACTTGATTTTTGAAAAGGTGGACTCTTGTAAAGAATGGTTGGATGTGGTGCTTATGGGGAGTGGTGGAATTAGACTCAAGGAGAGCAAAGTCCGAAGTGGTGTACATATGAAAGGAAAATTGATGGGTATTGCATGTTTGAAAATCTCATATAGGATAGGAAAAAAAAATAAGTTAAAGTGTCTTAATATAAAATAGATGGGCTCATGACCAATGACGGAGCTAGAAATTTATACAAAGGTCAGCACTAATTATAAGTTTTTAACTTTTTGATTCCTATCAATTAAAATAAATGATATATATAAATTTTTTAAATCATATATAACACATAAAAAATTAATTTACACTTCTTTTTGTAAGTAGTAATAACTTTGACTTGGACTCTCTTTCAAAATATTTCTCTGTAATTATTTCAAATAATTAATAAAAAAAAATGAGTAGGAAATAATTGTAACATGAAGCAAATACAAGTACAAATACAATTTCTACTTTAATTTTATAGTTAATATATTAAAGGAAAAATTATAGTAGGAAGACAATATAAGTACACAACAAACCAAATAATTCAAGCAAATTGGAATGCAAAAATATCAAATTACAATTTTTAATCGAAACCAATTTTCGATCAAACCGCAATTTTAAAAAATTTAAAAGTTAGTGAACCCAATTTAGTGAATTATTTTGAGTGGACTCAACATTTTTTGGTTTGTTTTGAGTGGACATAACTTGAGGCACTTAGAGGAGAAGGACAGAAGAACAAAATACATATAGATAATGCCAAAAAAAAAAAATTTGGGTGGGCAGGTGGCCATCCTGGACCATCAATAGCTCCACCCCTGCCCACCTCTTACATGCTTAAACTTTTAAGTGAATATGAGTTCTAGACATATATATTAGGTCTTGAATCACTGAGTTCCTGAGTCTCTTAACAGAACTCGAACTTTTTGGTCACCCTCAACAACTTAACCTTGTTCAAAAAAAAAACCTTTAAATTTGGATTGCGTAACTCGTGCTAAATTCGAATTTAATTTTTGAGTTCACAAAGTGAACTATTAGCTCGATAAGGTAAGCTGCTTCCGCTTCCCTCCATTGAAAACAGGACTGGTTCAAACTCCGTTCCTTTCGAACATGAGCTCCCCATCCATGCACTAAAGCTGGCCAGCTATAACATGCCTTGTGGCTAGGAATGGCAATGAATTGTTTAGTGTTGAAGTCATGTCGTTTTGAATTTGTGTCGAGTATTAGTTAATTCTAATCTAATTCATCTTATTAATTGTGTTATATCTGATACTAACATGAACTATGCACTAATCATTGTCAAGTTTGGGTTGACATAAAAAAAAACAGTGAACTAGAAATCCAAGACTGAAATCCATCTCTTTAACCAAACACAAAGACACATAGGCCTCCTATAAGCCCAAATTCACCTGATCTGTAAGGTATCAAGATTATGCAAAAAAATAAACCCTAATGCTACCGTAACCCATACAATTCTAGTGAAAAAATACTGTAAGAGGAAAAAACTTATTCGGATTTGATTTGAAAAAAGTGAACAAGGGTTGCATTGTTCATCCAGTAAAATGAGCAATATGTCAGAGGTCGGGGATGGGCCGGTTAGAGATACTCTAATGTTTTAAGTCAATAAGAGTCCTGAAAGAAAGCAAAAAAAATTTGTAAGGATTGAAGTGTGTACCTTTAACTCGGTATTTATATATATTGTTGAGTGGCAACGTCTCTGCCATGATTTTAACTTTTGGTTACATTAGGTGGCACACTTGATTCTTGGCCAAATCCTTCTAGAAGCTAGGATCACTCCTAAACTTTTTCCTTGTTTTCCTATTTGTTAGGGTGTGCTGAATTTTCTCATATGATTTAGGTAACGTTCTCATCAATTCAATCCTACCTATCTATCTTGCTAAAGGATATCCGTACAAAAAGTTATTTGTGCGTTCTGCTCGATCTTACTTTTGATTTGGTTATCTTGACAACTCGACCTATTAAGCTGACCATTAATCACCTACTCGATTGGTGGCTATGAATGTTGTAATATCCACGTGTCTCGCTCACGACGTGCCTTAAGCACATGATCTCATTAACTGTCTCAAAACAATTGTTTTATACTACTTCGTAAATAAATCAAAAGAAATCTACCTGTGAAATAGATTTGTATAACAAAATTGAGTTATTTCGGTTTGACACCAATTCATTTATTATTCATTTAAAAAATCATGTTATTTTCAAGTTCATTTCGATAACTAACCAATCTACTATTCGTGAAAAATTCTGTGTAAAAAATGTCCATCCTAACTGCTCACAGGGGGGTCATGGTATGATGCATATTGTTCCACAAATCGGTACTTGGAGAGAGCCAAAACACCCATGGAATAGGCTTGTGTCCCTTCATCATTGAGCCGTAGTTTCGAAATTTACCTAGGGAAAGAAATTTGTAGGACGTTCTTATCCAAAAATTCGGTCACTAATTACACGCTTACCCAATTTAGTCCCTGTTACCGGGGGTGATGGGTGAGATGAATCGATATAAACCTCACATTTGACATTATTATGAAAATGGGAGCCCAACTAGAAAATCAAGAATATTAGAAGGCACAAAGACAATGTCTAGTGTATCAATTTTTCAAGGTACACTTTGATTAGTCCAAGGCTCCCACCCAGCCACACAAGCAGCTAGGGAAGCTTATTTTGATGGCTTTACTGTGTTTTGAACCACATAAATTAATGACTTTCCCGGTTAAGAAAGAAAGATGATAGAAGCAAAAAAATTGCTTTTAACAGCCAATTCTGGATTCATTAATCTTATTGTCCACAGATTCTTTATGAAGAAAAAATATAACATTTCTAAGAAGCAAAATCTATTTAAGTGTATATTTTCGTGCACTATGTGGAAGAGGCAATTGATACCTCTCTCTCTCTCTCTCCCCCCCCCCCCTTCCCTCTTCTCCCTCACTCCTTGCCTTTTCCTCCCCTAGGTCATCAAGGAAGAACTCTAACGAGAGTTCAGAGGTATTTTTCTTTTCATCGGCTCATAATCCTCGTGGGATTCTCGTCTTGTCACTTTATGCTTAGACCAATTCATCCCTTGATCAAGTCCTAACTAGAAATATCTTAAAGAGCTAGTTGAAGACCTAACATGGCCTTGATTGACATTGCTGCTGGTTCAATAAACCAAGTGTTTTACCAGAATTAGTAACAATGTTTCACTTATACATACAGCACCACTTGATCAGAACGCGGAAAAACAACATATCATTACACTCTCTGTCTCTGACCAGTTATCAACTGGTTTCGGAAGTTCAGAACGAAGTAGAAGATATTGCAGATTGCAAAGGGAATATATTTGTTGGGGAAAAGTTTGTACAACTCATAACAAGATTTTTCCATACTACAAATTGCGATGGCAAAGGTCAATTATAATTGAAATCAGCCAACGGACCTCAAAGCTTATGAAAAATGAATGTCTCACTTCTTCCCGCCACCAGAAACATTGAACTTGAAATATATTATGTCACCATCTTGAACCACATACATCTTCCCCTCCTGTTTATACTTTCCAGCAGCCTGCACAAGAAAAGCAAATAAATTCTTCCATCCATTGTCAAAAAATCGGACCAATAGAAACAGAAGCAGTAGAAACTGGAGATAGGAGAAAGAAAAAGGAAGGGAAACTGAACCAACATGAGCAAGAGAAGGGTCAGCATGTTAATGGAATTCCTTATGGTTACACTAAGTCATGCAAAGAGAAGGCCAACCGCAAATAAGCAGTTGGTGAGAGACCGGCTTAGGCAACTATTCGACTGCAGGGCCATTCTAGTTGCAAAAGAGAACCATAGTGAAGGTGGGTATAACCTTCATGCAGGTGTACGCAACAGAACTGCATCCAAATCCAAGAATACTGTAACTAAGAAAATGAGAGAGGTGTTCCAAGAATTGGAAGTTGAAGGGCTTGAGTTACCACTTACATAACACTAAGAAGCAATATACAGCATTTAAGAGTATATGTGTGCTCCACAAAAACAGCAACAATACTGAAATATTTGCGGCAGTGTGGTGACTAAGGTTGACAACAATGGTCACCGTCAACAATGTAGACAACCAAGACGAAGTGGCCTCTGTTTTTCTTTTCTTTTCTTTTCTCTTCTTCTATTCTCTGCTTTGTTCTCAAATTACCTAGTTTGGGGTCAAAGGGGTTGTCCAAAAAGAACCGAATATAGTGCTATCATACTACACATATAATAGAATAGCAAAACTCCCACATAAATATAACAGGACAAGCAAAACATATGCATTAAAGATGCACAAATCCTAGCATGGACAATGGGCAGACTTGCATGTTATCAAACAAAGCGGTATGGGTAGCACTCATCTGCCAATTAACACACCAGAATTTTAAGTGAGCAGATCAAATAGGTGCTCAAAAGGCTAAAAACTCAATCTGTCTGCCTAAGGAGAGTGCCGAAAAACAGGTGGGCTCACAACCTAGTCAAACCCACATATTTACGGGAATTTTTGCACTGAATTCAAAGTGATGCAGACAACCAATAGAGGTAGCTGCCAGCTTCTTAAATTTCATACCTTCAAAGTCAACCCGGACAAACAGCAAAGGAGACACAAAAATAAATTGATCATTTGTATGAAATTAACTAGTACCTTCACAGCATTTTCACTACCGAGTTCCTTTAGATCATCAAATTTCATGACCTGCACATCATCACAAAATCCAACTCAGCACATTCTACCAGTTCCAGAGGAAAGTGATAGTTAAAAGTACAGAAAAAAAATGAAAAGATGATATTCACAAGTTCCATTTCTGAGAATACAAAAGTACTGCTTCGTTATGAACTTTCAAAAAAAATAAGGGCAACTATAACTGCCCTAATTGCTAATTATTGCATGGTCAGGGTAAATATGCAGTGTGCTCTGCAACAGTTTCAGAGAACATGATAATTCTAGTGTGCAGTGTCTTTTTTTTAGTATCAATGGCAGCTGAAGTGATTATGAACAAGGGGACAGCATTTTCACAAATGAGGTGATATCTAGGACAAGAAGATCTCTTATGGAAACATCTTCGAGATGATATTATCAAGAACAAAACAATAGTATCATAGGAATAAAGAGGTCAAGTCAATAAAACATGAAGAAAAATTAGTTGCAGAAAAACCAATTTTCTTTTCTTTAGGGAGATAGTGTTCAGCATTCACTTTGCAAACACATTCAGAAAAAAAAAAAGACAAACAAAAAACATATTAGTATTACATTGAAATTGATGCCACTAATTCAACAAACTGCAAGTCACAATTTTAATGCTACTTCTAAAAATATTGCTGAATAGAAACATAGGAGAAGTACCAATGGAGGTTCATAGTAAAGACAAGTTTTAAAATGGAAAACATGCAAGGAATACCTCAGCACAAATGAAACCTCTTTCAAAATCAGTATGAATAGTCCCTGCAGCTTGAGGAGCTTTTGTCTGCCGTCGGATTTGCCAACACTTCACCTGCAAGAAAGCCAATTTATTGTCATATTCACCCATAGAATCATCAGAGCACAGATCAGAAACCTGTGAATTGTACAATGAAGTAATCATGTAATAGAAGGACAACAAAATTCAATATAAAATCACTGGTCACAAAGAAAAAGAATCATCATCCATACAAACATCCCAAGGTAGCAGAGTCTGAATCCAAAACTTTTGCCGCAACATCACCTTTAATAGAGACAGATATGCTCTGCAGCAAGTCCCGTAAACCAACTACACAAATTTTAGTAGTCACAACACCAACCAAAGACCAGCACTGTATCCAAAAAATATTGTATACCGTCCTCTCTTCAATTGTTTTGTCCTTTTTTCCTGAGATACGTTAAGAACATGACTATGGTGGGTTCGACCTACCCACCGGTTATTAGGCAGAGGACAGTGGACACGATTGCAATAGAATGTGCTGGCACAGTATGTTAACTGGTTCTTTCTTTAGAACATATATCAAAGGTACTTATAATCAAAACTTATATTTTAATATCACGAAGTCTACCCCTTGAATTTTACTCCCGTGTAATCCCCTAGGCCATTTTAAGCTCTTCAATTGGCTGATATAGTAGCACCTCAACCAGGGTAATGCAAGCATTAGCTGTGTACAAAAAACCTGGACTTCATACTACAGTCTTGGAGACCACAGAACTCAGTTTCTTGCCTCAAAGTGTGCACCTTAGCCCTTACATTTTCCGAGACCAGTTGGTCCAATTGAGTGGATAAAAGATGCCAGTTGCACCAACCAAAGCCTTAAACAGATGGTAATACACTTTTGATATGTCAACTCTATGTTAGAAAACTAACAGATGGCCAGGCACCAGAATTAATTAGTAGCCCTCTTTGTTCTTTGTAAGTTTGTCCTTTATTTTAGTATTTGGGATGGGCCGGAAGAGGGGGGGGTAGAGTGGGGACTGGATTTGTACAATTTTAATAACTAGAAAATTGATGCCTGCAGTTTCAAATGGCTACAGTTACACTTCAGAAACAACTATGATAGTTGAAGCAGCACTAGCATGGTCATGCAATACAGTTTAACAGCCACCAAATCCAAGCAAAGCTTCAGACAAACTTGATACTCATAAGAGAAAATAAAACCCTGTGAACACTAATTATTCAGGTGCATATATATTACCTCATCCGGGCCTGCAGTGAAAAAGTATATGAGATTAATAGCTGAGAATCCAGTCTTTATGATCTTTGGAAGCGCACTGTAGCAAAGTACATGCAGATCAGCACTATTTATAATTTACACAACTTACTTTCATATGTCATATCATTGTTCCAGTGTCTTTGGCTGTTAGAAAGAGAGAAGATATGCAGAATTTGCATACACTTCTACAATGGGTGAACATACAACTCGCAAGGGCTAATTTGTAAGCATTAACCAATCATAAGTGAAGGTAGTTAATGAACAGTTCGGGGCACCCTCATAATATTAAGCAAGATTTTCCCAGTAAAAACTAATCACGTCCAGAATGTAGTAATTTTCCATTCTGAGGGAATAGGCCCTGTAGTCAATGTCAAGAAACCATGCCTGATAAGTAGATGAGGTACTTATTATTTACCATCACAAACTTACAAAAAGACATTACACATGTATTTCAATTCACACGCGTTACACACCATGAGATTGCTACCAGTGCACTGCATCTTAACAAAAGACATAAATAACAAACAAAGAACATAAAAAAAGTGGGCCAAATGAACAGCTCATAGAACGGTCAAAAGAGTATGTGAACAAAAACCTGTGAGCTTAAAAAAATGGAGAAAACTTATTTGATACAAAACTGGACTATACATTGTCGCAATGCTCATGTGAAACAACTCAACAATTCCAAATTTGTCAAGTTTGGTAATACATCTATATCTTCTCAAATAATTTACTAAAACAATTGACACCTCATAAGTTGTACATAAGTTATTCGATAACCATCAGGTTCACATTTGTAAGTAACATCAGAATTTTGAACCCACCTTTGTACCTTGTTTTCCTCACAATACTTTGCAGCTTCATCCAACGGCAAATCAGCAAGGTTTCTCTCTAAAGCACAACTGAAAGGGATGATTGGTTCACCACCATGCTCCTGCACCCTAGAAAATAATGTGGTGGAAACTTCTGTTTCATAAACGTCGACAGGAAGAAGAAAGAAGAAACTAAGAGGAAGGAGGCAAAATGATAAAGAATTAAAATTTCTCTTGGAATTTAAATATGAAGGAACAAGAGGTACACAGCAGCAATTACATTAATTTAATGAAGCTTGTCTCAATTAGATGCAATTGGGTAGGCATAGCACTATTTGCACATCAAAAATCAGAACTTCAATTTAAGTGCAAGGTCCTTCTTAGAAACCCATTCACGGAAAAATCAGCCAGTATTAGGTATGTGGGATTCAAGTTTAGTCAAATTGGACAGCTGAGAGAAGGTCTAGTCCAAGTCAGGATGAGACCATAACTTTTAACACAGACTGCATGTGGCCATGACAGCATGTGCCTACAATGATGTCTCTTTTTAAATAGCAGTGTATGTCAAGTTCCCCACTCCAAAACTTTCTGAGGCATCAGCTCTTACATGTTCAACCAAACAAAATGACCCAAGTGGCAAACCAGTACGGTGTCATACATAGTATGAATATAACTATATTCCTATATGACTTGCCACTTTTCTTTACTGGATAATGATTTAGTCTTTTGTTGACAAGACAGATAGGCCCC
>JAHQCQ010028856.1:0-10247 GCA_023539305.1 Ilex asprella
ACCCGTTTATCACCCAAACCCGTTAATCTCTCACCCAAACTCACTTAATTCGTGTCGATTCATGTCGGTTAATCGTGTCATGTCAAATTTTGACAGCCCTAATTGAGCTTTACAGAATGGAGAAAATTGAAAGCCCTTAACAAGCAGATCAAGGCCTCTGCTATATCAGGAGTCAGAACTACGTAGCAGGATCCTCAGAACATACTTAAGGGAAAAATAACTAAAAAGATCGACTCAAACTTGGAGAGTTCAGGAAGCAATCAGGTGACCAACCTATCAGTTTCCTAAATGCTGAGTCCATAGAATTGCAATCAACAACATTTCGAAAAAGCATACACAACCAACTTTGGGATATTGCCTTAGTGATATAGACCACCCTTAATCTGTAAACCTCAACTATAGCTTCAGATCAACTATCAAAGTTGCAGAAATAATGCATAAGCTATTCAACAACAGCAAAAGCAGAAATGCAACCAATTCAGAACTTCAAAGCATCATCACAATGCACTCTAAGAACTTTGAGTTCCTAAGCCACTGAAATATCTGAAACAATTAATGGACCTTTGAAATTGGAGTACTGAGCCATGATCAAGCAGCTAAAGTTCATCTTTTTTGTTCTATTTTTCAATAAGGAAGTATAAAGTTTTTCCAACTTGCCACTGATAATTCAGCTTTCACGAAACTCAGGCAATTTCAAGCACATGTCATTTTCCTGCTGTAAGGGAAACCAGGTAAAGAGAAATCAACCTCCCTCTATTTGCCGCCCATATTTCAAGTAAACCTGATTCATAATCTTTAAAAGCCTTGCAGAAAATTTTGAAATTCCTGTCCCTCTAGACATAATAGACAATAGCAGCAACAAAGATACTAGGTAATAATTTCTGCAAAAGATTTAGTACCCAATTCATTTACAGCCCAATTATTCATTTACAGCCCAGTTAATCAAAGCTCCCCATTGCAAAGATGATAAAGAAATATAAATGGTACGAAGCATACAATAAAAGGTTTGGAAGAGTACGAGCACTGGAAGAAAAGATGACTGGTATTATCATCAGATCTGTATAAAATGCAAGTAATGCTCACATTGGTGTAAAATCCGAGTTTCTATTACCCAGAAATCAATAGCGCAACCAAGAAACTCAACAAAGTAATTATTCTGGTTAACAAAGAAGTGTACTAGCATCATCATACCAACTATTCTAGCCACATGTAGTCTTCCCTTGTCGTATATACCCAACTACTACCTGGATAACACTCTCGGGAATGGTTCCAACAGAGACAACAGCTTGAACTTTATATATCTAGATCTTAAAATGGGTTTTTGGTCATCTAATATATCCCTCACAAATTGAAGTAATAGTAAGTCATTTCTTACTTAAAAGAAATTCAAATTCCAACCAGAAGTCATTGCACAATGCATGTAGACCAATCTGAATTATTATACTGTGACATACAACCACAGAATGATCCGAACTTCATAGAAATCTCACAGACTGGCCACTTTACATACTGCTTCCTCTCCTACATTTTCTTTAACATAATTCCATTGTACAGACCCCACAAATTCACTATTAAGTTGCCAGAGAGTGCCATTAACATCTTGGCTTGTACGCTCGTCATATTTTACAATGGCCACATAGGTTGCCATTCCAGCTTCATACACAATTCATATTAAGCACATTAGTATGGCTACATCACACAGAAAGTATGCTTCTCTAAAGATATTTTCAGTGCAGAATATATATGTATGTAACTATTACAATGTTATTACAACACTAGGGATATGAGAGATTAAGAAATAAAACACATCCAAACTAAAATAATTTATGTTATTGACATAGGAATGCTTAATGGTGTTTTAAATTCAAGATCCTATGTAATTCTAAAGCTGAAGACGTGTCATCCTTCGAAAGTCTTCAATTTTTAATTAGTACTTAATTTCAATAGACTTCATTAGGTTTAACATAAGCCGTAAAAACTCATTAGTCAAACCAACCAAATTGTAAATAATTGACAAATCTTGTGATATATGCAATTTGTGTCCGAATGAACATCTTGGAATGAGAAATTTTCATTTGTATAATTCACGGTTTCTAAACGACACACCTTATTAAGTATAAGGCGAATGTATTCAATGTGGAGATACACGTATCTAAGGTATATCCGACAATATCCAACAATAATAAATATTTTATTAATCATTTGATACGTACAGAAAATATCTGATACATATCCGCAAATATCTAACGAATATCGGTATCCATTACGTATCGGATATTAATACATCAACCCGATTGAAGTATCTGTGTTTCATAGAATCACTTAATCAGGATGTCATCCATCGCAAGATGTAGCATTCAAGAAGTAGTAACCACAATACCACCACAAATGTCAATTGCATATGCGCAAGCACAAAGGGATCCAAAGTTGGGGCTTAGTCTGAAGCCCATACCTTCTATACTTGTCGCACTTTGATTCTTTCTCACCAAGGGCAAGCTTAAGTAAAAAATCAAAAAGAAAAGAGAAGCTGTCTGAACTTACTAAAGAAATTAGCAAACATATTTTTTGTGCAAACCCAACTAAGCTTGGCGCAATGTTACCTAGATCATGGGTCGCTTTGATACGTGATATGGGTACGAGTAGATGCTACGACACTTTCTTAGGTACACGGCACGATGGAGGTAGGTTTAGCTGATATGATATTTTGAATCACAATTCGTATGCAGATTATTTTCACTACCCTACAACATTATATATTACATAATATTCATAAACACTAAGTTAGTTACCATTTATTTTATATTTGTACTTGATTTTCTATTATCTAAAACAATATATAATTATAAATCTATATATATGTAATCAATTAATATGTATTTTATATTTGTGTTATATGTTCTAAAACGAATTAATTTAAGGTTAGTATTACAATTTGGGGTCATTTATTTTGGTGATTTAGATCGCAAACCCACTTCATTTGAAATCAATGTACCCAGACCGTGGGTCGCGAAGGATTTAGTGAATTGTGGCAACCATGGTCTGGCCTTGTTACTCTATTTTTTACTTCGGATTCACAAGAAAAAATTAGTGACTGCATAGAAGAAAAGTGAAGGTCATCATGCCAGAGATTGAGAAGTTCCAAACCCTATACCATCTAGACAACAACATGGACAGATTATTACAATAACTGACATACATTTGCATGCCTATTTGTCTGCTAAGCACAAATTTGATCATAGCAGTCACTCCATAGGACTAACAGTATACAAGGAACAATGTCCCTCCATTTACATAAGACAGCTTTATCTTAATCATGCATGGTGCAGGTGTTGGCCACCTTCAACTAGTCATAAGAGCGAAAAAGGCAAAATAGCATCTTGGCATTTCTACTTGCCATCCTACAGTCTATATTGGAACCTTGGACGACATCAAGAATTGCCAACCAAAAGCAAACAATACAAACGCAAGAGCTCCCTATGTAAGCAAAACCACTTATAGGCAGACAAGCTAGTCTTAGTCTAATATGGGCTGACCTCTAACCAAGCCAATGCTTTGATCATTCAGACACCCAAATATGAGTGGTATACGTACATCTGACCAAGATAAAATATTTTTATAACTCTAGGGTTTTCCATTTCACTATCTACCATCTAGAGATTCATATTGGTTCCAAAGTGCATTATTACTAGATATTGTTTGATATTTTTAGTACCTTATCAATATATAGCACTACTTAATCAAAAAGAGCTTTTAGATAGCCGTGAATTACGACCTCTCATCCCTCGGGATTTCACAAGAAGCTATGATACCATACCCGTACAATGCATCCCTCAATCTCTTTTTTTTTTTTTTTCATTCGTGCCTCAACTATTAACAAGGATAATTGAAGAACTTTGGTCTTCACACGGTTCAAGATCGCGGCATCGGCCTACCCCAGTAAATAAACTTGAACAGGATTATTAGGAAATTACGCTAGAGTTTCCTTGCATGTACTTTCTTTAAATTAGCTGTGCCTAGCACAACCTTCTCGTAAGTAATATATCCCTGTCTTCATCAGCCTTATGAAGCTCAGACACTTCGACAACCCATTTCAATGTGAGATTTCCTCAATATAAGAGTAAGCCTCATGACATCAGATTTCTTCCAATAGAAGGCATGATTAAAAGAATTTATAGGGTAAAAGAGAAGATATATTGGAGACTTGGAGTAACCGTAATTACCAAGGAAAATGATAGGGTACAGGATTTATATGAGGGCATGCGCGTGCACGTGCGCATGCACACACACACACACACACAGAGGTAATGGGCCACCTATCACAACTCCACACATTCTCTAGAGAAGACCCCCCTTACGAAGGCCCCAACAAACATACATGTTAGTTGTCCAAACCTGAACCCTAAAAACTTTAGTATTCCCATCTTTGCAACATCGTGACACATTCATCATAAACTTTCAACTGAAATTATTGACAAGATGTATACGTCCGAAAGGAGACATTTATAACTGTATAATAATAACAATAACAATAACAACAACAGAAAACTACTCGACCTATCAAAATAGAATAATCATAAATCAAACAAAACTTGAACTATTAGCAGAGAAACAAAGGAGATAAGAAAATGGGACCATTGAAAGCATATAAAAAACCAAAAAGAATGTCGCAGAGAGAGAGGGGGAAAAGAAAACTGGTTGAAAGACAGAGAAGTCTGACAATGGCAAAAAAACTGATGATAAGTTGCCACAGAGGGGCTTCACCTGTGATGTTTCTGTCCCACACTGGTAGAATCAGAAGGCATATAAGAGTAGGAGAGAGTAATGGAGACACAAGTGAGAAAACATATCTTACATATAGCCTACTGTCACGGGGTAACTTTCGTTTTTCTTTTCGAGGCTACCTGTGAAGGCGTTGCCACTGCAACCAGCCACACAATCTCAAGAACAAAGGGACAGAACTCACACAGAGGCACACACACGAATTACTGGGACAACACTCCCAAACCTTATATATTGAACTCACAATTTACAAGGAACTCTCAAAATGCCAGAACACTCTCTCTGCCTTTTAGAATGCCCAAGCACTCCTATTTATATACAAGGAGCCTGGCAGTTGACACCCTCAACTGCCAAAGGGTTGTGACCCATGATCTGCCTATTCCTAGCAGACTTGATCAGCAGGTTTGTTCTCTGTGCAACACCTGGCAGGCAGTTCCATGCCCTCAGCAACTGCTATGGAACTGCTCTTTATCAGCATGCATCTGGACCATATTAAGGCTAGGAACGCCCAAACTGCTTCCCACAGACTAAGTCTGTTCAGCAACTGCCTCCACCCTCTTGGTCACATGCTTTGAGCAGCCATGTGCCAACCATGTGCTCACATTCAGCAACCAGCCTTGCATTACAAACCATCGTGCATGCTGGGTTCAACCCATGCCATGCAATCCGAAGCTATGCACCCACATTGCTTCAATTGAGCCCACCGCGTGCTGCCATGTTCAGCCGGGTGGTCTCATGCTGCCTTGGTCCGCCCCAATCCGTCGAACCCATAGCGGCATCACCTTGATTCCTTGCCATGACGTGCCTTGGTGCAAGGTGCCACCAAGACCGCCATTCTGTACCCAACTTAGTTAGGGTGTGACAAGCCACCCCCACCTGAAGAATCCAACGACCTCGTTGGAATGGAGGTGTGGTACTGTTTGATGAGATCTTCGAACTGCCACAGTGTCGTCTCTTTCTCCCAAGTGGCTTCCTCCGGTGCTTTCCCTTTCCACTTAACTAGGTAATGAGTTCTTCTATTTTTCTTACTCATTCCCTCAGTCTTGTGGTCAAGGATAGCTTCTGCTATCTCTGTGAATTGCTTCCTGATTGTTGGAGGAGCCCGACGCCGAACATATCTATCAGGGTCTGCTGGGTCCTCAACATATTGCTTCAAGAAGGCAACATGGAAAACTGGATGAAGTTTGAGACGACTAGGAAGATCCAGCCTGTAAGCCAACCTGCCAATCCTTCTAGTGATAAGGAATGGACCATCATAGCGCTGGATCAGTCCCTTATGTGCAGACTTTCGAGTGATCTTCTTCCAGATTGGTGGAGTCAGTTTCAGCATCACTTTGTCACCCACTTCGAACTCTACTGCCCTCCTTTTCTGGTCTGCCCACTTCTTCATCCTCTTTACTGCCTTAGTCAAGCAGTCCTTTGCTTCTTCGGTCCTCTCCTGATTGGCCCGAGCAAAGCGGTATGCTGCAGGACATCTCCCTTGAGACTTTTGCTTGGCAACTTCGTGGGGAGTAAGAGGCTGTTGGCCAGTTGCCAACTCGAATGGGCTCATCCCAGTGGAAGAGCTTTGCTGCAGATTGTAGCTGAATTGAGCAACATCAAGTAAATCTACCCAATTCTCCTGGTTCGCTGTGACATAATGCCTGAGATATTCCTCCAGCATCGCATTAACCCGCTCCGTCTGTCCATCTGTCTGCGGATGATTGCTGGTGGATAAATTGAGCTGTGTGCCCAATAATTCAAACAAGGCCATCCAAAATCGGCCAGTAAAGCGTGTGTCTCTGTCGCTGACTATATCCAGCGGAAGGCCCCAAAGTTTCACAATGTGTTTAAGGAACAATTGAGCAGTAACTTCAGCAGAACATACCTTTGGAGCTGCAATGAAGGTGGCATACTTCGAAAATCTGTCTACCACCACGAATATCGAAGTGAAGTCATTCACCTTGGGCAAACCATTGATGAAATCCATGGATACGCTCTCCCAAGGTCTGCTTGGAATAGGGAGAGGTTCCAGGGTACCTGCCATCTTCTTCCTTTCTGTTTTATCTTGCTGGCACACCAGACAAGTGCGCACATACAACTCAACATCTGATTCCATTCGAGGCCAGTAATAACTTTCCGCTAGCAAGGCAAGGGTTCGTTCCTGCCCTGGATGTCCTGACCAAGGAGCATCGTGAGTTTCTTTCAGCAACAACTGTCGAAGTCCACCTGACTTCGGAACATAGGGTCTCCTTCCTTTGGCGTAGAGCACACCATCCTCTACCCAAAACCGTCGAGTTACCCCCTCTTGGACCTGTTTCAACAACAAACTGGTCACGGGATCATCCTTCGTCTGATCCTGAATTCTTTGCAGCATATCTCCTGCAATCTGGCTAAGTGCAGCCATCATCCCATCCGCAACTGGAATTCGGCTAAGAGCATCAGCAACCTGATTTGCACTGCCAGGTTTGTACTGTATCGTGAAATGGAACTGAGCAAGAAAGTCCTGCCATCTTGCCTGTTTTGGTGTCAACTTCTTCATAGAATTGAAGCAGCTGGTAGCCACATTATCCGTCAGCACAAGGAAATGCTTCCCCAATAGGTAATGCCTCCATGCATTGATGCAGTGAATGACTGCTGTCATCTCCTTCTCGTGTACTGAATACCGTCTCTCAGTATCGTTCAGCTTCCTGCTTTCAAATGCCACAGGATGCCCATTCTGCACCAGCACCCCTCCAAGAGCAAAGTCTGATGCATCTGTATGGACTTCAAAGGGCAAGTCAAAATCAGGCAATCGCAAAATTGGGCTTGTTGTCACCACCGCCTTCAACCGATCGAATGCCTCCTGGCATTCGTAGGACCAGTTCCATGTCCTATCCTTCCTCAGAAGATCAGTCAGAACAGCAACCTTCTTAGAGTAATTCTTCACGAATTTTCGATAGTAATTCGCCAAACCAAGGAAAGACCTCAATTCTGTAACCTTAGTAGGGACAGGCCAGTCTGCAATGGCCTCAACTTTCTTCGGGTCCATCTTCACTACACCCGCAGAAACAATATGCCCGAGGAAAGAGATTTCCCTTTGGGCAAACTCACATTTTTCTGGTTTCAGATACAACTGTGCTTCCCTCAACTTCGTTAAAGCCAACTTGAGATGTTCAACATGCTCTTCAAGTGACTGGCTATAAACAACTATATCATCCAGATAAATCACCATAAAACGGTCCAAGTACTCCCGGAATACATTGGTCATCAAGTTACAGAATGTAGCAGGGGCATTGGTTAAACCGAAAGGCATGACTAAGAATTCGTATGAACCATACCTTGTCACACAAGCGGTCTTTGCCTCATCTCCCTCAGCAATTCTGACTTGATGATACCCCAACCGCAGGTCCATCTTGGTGAAGAAGACTGCTTTTCCCAGTCTATCAAACAACTCATCCACACGCGGGACTGGATAGTTGTTCTTGATAGTAACTTTGTTGAGGGCTCTGTAATCTACACAGAGTCGTAAAGATCCATCTTTCTTTTTCTGAAACAGAACAGGGGCCCCGTAGGGAGCCTTAGAAGGTCTAACGAAACCAATATCCAACAGACCTTCAAGCTGCTTCCTTAGCTCCGCCAATTCTGATGGAGACATCCGGTAAGGAGCCTGTGCAGGGATTTTTGCCCCTGGAATCAACTCGATGGCATGGTCAATCTCCCGCCTTGGTGGTAATCTTGCTGGCATTTCTTTAGGCGCCACATCCTTAAATTCTGCCAGCAACTGTTGCACTGGTTCGGGAATTTGCAACATTTTGGATTCCTCCTCCTCAAACATAACAGCCAGGTATGTTGCTTCTCCTCTCCGCAAGCCATCTTTGACTTGCAAAGCAGACAGCATTTCCCCGGAAGACTTGGCTTTGATGAGGGGAACAAAACAGGGACTGGGCATGTCCATCACGAACATCCCATTCAAATGAGGCATAACAGACACCTTTGCCTTCATCAGAAATTCCAACCCAAGGATTACCTGGAAATCATCGAGAGGGACCGCCATAAAGTCACATGGCCCTTGCCAATCACCAACCTTTAATGGGACGTCTCTAGCTAAACCACCGACTGGCTTTGCTTCTGAGTTGACAGCCTTAATCTGGCTAGAATCTTTCACCAATGCTAGACTAAGTCGCTGCACCTCACGGTCAGAAACAAAGTTATGGGTTGCACCTGTGTCAACCATCGCCTGGATAGCCACATTGTTCAAACGGATCTGCACGAACATCAGTCCTTTCCGTGCCACAGTCTCCTCTTTGCGAATTGCATTAAGGAGTTGCAAGGGATTGACTCGTGTTGGTTCATCTGAACAGTCGGTAGTACCCTCGGCCATGAGTGCGTTCAGTTTCTCCTTCTTAGGGCAATTCCTAGCCCGATGAGGCCCATTGCAGATAAAACAGCCTGAGTCGGCACCTCCTTTTGATGCAGAGGGCTTGTCAGTCTGTTTTTCTGTGTTTCCTGACTTCTCAGCATGCTTCTTCTGCTTGTCCTTCTTGGGGAACTTGGCTTTCCCTTTTGACTCCTTCTCTGGAGGGTTAGCTTGCGTCTTGTAATCAACAAGTGCATCTGCTGCAGACATAGCAGCGGGTAAATCCTTCACCCCTTGCCGACGAAGTTCAGCCTGGGCCCAAGTTTGAAGGCCAGACATGAAATTGAACAGTTTATCCTCCTCCGACATATTTTTGATATCCAACATTAGAGACGAGAATTGCTTCACATACTCCCTCACAGTGCTGGTATGTCGAAGTTTCCTCAGAGCATCACGAGCTTGCCAGGCTGTGTTGCTTGGAAGGAATTGTTCCTTCATTTCAGTGGATAGAGCATCCCACGTAGTGATTTGAGGACGAGACTTGTCCTCGGATCGTGTTCGCCACCATAATTTCGCATCACCAGATAGGTACATGCTAGTGAGATCAACCTTCTCCGCATCCGGAGTACGGACTGCTTTGAAGTAATGTCCCATATCCCACAAAAAGTTCTCGAGCTCTTTAGCATTACGACTGCCTGTGAAAGGTTTAGGGTCAGGCACCTTTGCTTTCTGGGTACTTTCTCTGCCAATAGCCATAGGAGCATTCTGCAGTGCTTTCTTGAGTACAGCAACATCAGTCTCGAGGGAATTCAATCTTTCCCCCATATCATCAGTCCATGTGGAAACCGTGGTCAGCACATCAACGACCTCGTTCTTCAATCGGTTGAAATGATCAGATTCAACCTTTTGAAGTTGTTCTTGTGCCACCCGCATCTCCTCAAATCGCTGATACAGCAACTCAAGTTGCATAGAAAGAGCCACAGGTTCAGCAGATTCTGGAGCACCAACCAGCTCCTCCAAACGGGTCACCCTTTCCCTTAAGTCAGCATTCGTTCCGCCAGCCATTGTTGATCTTTCTGCAAAAACCAACGCTCTGATACCAAACTGTCACGGGGTAACTTTCGTTTTTCTTTTCGAGGCTACCTGTGAA
>JAHQCQ010028857.1:0-10211 GCA_023539305.1 Ilex asprella
TTTATTGAAATAAAATTAAAATTAAAATTTAATTATTTCTTAAAAAATTATAATTAGTTTATAATTATACTATTTATTGAAATTTAATTTAGTCGTTTAAAGGACCAAATTAAACTACCAAATTACTCTATTAAAGTTAGAATATATTATGTCAATTAAACTTTGACTCCTTATTTATTTTTTAGTTTTATTCCAATAGATAGTATAATTGTATACTAATTATGATTTTTTAAGAAAAAAATAAATTTTGATTTTAATTTTATTTCAATAAATGACATAATAGAATATGAAATTTGGTTGTAAAATTCACGTTTTTTTTTTAAAAATTGAATTTTTATTTTAATAAATGATATAATAGAACATAACTTTTAGTTATAAAATTTAAAATATTTGATATTATATCATTAATTAGACTATTTTTTATCTGAGTATAACATTTTAAAGTTGAGCAGTTTAAGTATTATATGCTTATAAACTTCAGAAAGTCTTAGTGTAATTTACTAACGAATATACTAGAGAACATTTGATGATAGGGGTCTTAGTATTACGTACGTACAAACTTCAGGAATGTGTATATAATATTTTAAATATCAGGAAGTTTGGATGTAATTCTCTTGCAAATTTAATAAACTTAAGTTTCATTACTAAAGATATAATTAAGTCTATTATCTATTAAATAATCAAAAATAAATAACGAAATTTTGAGATCACATTAATAATGGTGGTCATGAGACGGGGTTAATACATTGCTGACTTTTGCCCACTTATGGCGGGAAAACCACTGCCAAGGGCAGAAAAAAGGCGGGAAGACCCCGAAACAGAGACCTGTCACCAATTTGAGCGCAAACCTTAAAAAGCAGTTCTTCACCTGGCAAAAGTTGGGGTTTGTGCCTCTATGGCATTTTCAGAAACTCTCAGAGTTTTTATCCAAACTCATCGGATTTTAAAAAAAAATACCGAAAAAAGGATCATTTAAAAAATATTTCTCAAATTCATTTATTTTAAAAAACGTTAGTTAGAATGAAGTTTTTAAACAAAAGACGTCAGTTAGAATAACGTTTAGAATAAAAATGTCATACCAACTAACGTTTTTTGTGCAATACTGTAAGTCATTTACACCTAAAAACGTCAGTATAATTGATGTTTTCAATGAAAACGCCATTTGGACTTACTTTTTTAGCTAATTCAAAATTGATTTTATTCTTTCCTTTCCCTCTTATTTCCTTCTCCTTTATTTCCTTTTCCCCCCAATTCTCTGAGCCCTATCCTCCTTTAGGCGAATCACTAGCCAGCACCACCAACAAAATCTCCACCAGCATCGCGTTTCTCTACTACAATCTCCACTAACTCTAGCACCCAAGGCCCAACTCTACCTCCATCAGAAATTTCCTCCACCACCAGCTGAAACCCACCTCCACCAGCCTCCATTTCAAACCCATCTCCATCTACAGCACATTGGGAAATCTCCACCACCAAGCTGGATCTCAATTCAACTCCACCACCTATGAAAATCAATAGGTTTTAAAACCCACCTCCACCACCTAACTCTCAAATCTGCTCCACCACTGCTGTTGCTCTTCCACCACTGTCAGCAGGTAAGTCTCTTCTATTTAGGTTGTGTATAATACTGTAATATTATATGCTATTAGTTAATTTTATTTAATTATGTTAATTAGCATTACACTGTTAGTTAGTTAATTTTATTTGTTGTAATTATCCGTTAATTATTAATTTAAATTTAATTTAATGCTAATATCAATTTTTTGTTAATTTAATTGTATGTTAATTTCAATTCTCTGTTAATTTAATTGTATGCTAATTTAAATTATGTGTTAGTTTAATTGTACATTGATTTAAATTTGTTGGAACAAAACAGATTTTTGGTCGACTTTGAGCTAAAATTAAAGTGGGACTCAATTGTTATTTTGAATAAATTTTCGTGGGTTCATATTCTACTCCGTGAAGAGTATAATGTAGTATATTCACTTGTTCTTGATATACATGTCAATACAATAATTGAGTCAACAAATGCATCATTTTTTGAAAATGTCTTTCCTTATAAAAATGTATATGATGGAAATTCTCTTAAAAGAACTCATGATACTGCGATTAGTGATATAGACCATGAGTCTATAAATGAAGAAAGTGAAGAGGCACTTAGACGCAGTAAGAGGGCAAGGACTTCCAAGTCCTATGATCCAGATTTTCTAACATATTTATTAGAAAATGAGCCTCAAAGCTTCAATGAAGCAATGTCCACTCCTGAAGCACCTATGTGGAAAGGAGCTATAAACAGTGAAATTGAATCCATCATGCAAAATCACACTTAGGAATTGGTTGATCTTCCACCAGGGAGTAAACCATTGAGGTGTAAATGGATTTTCAAAAGGAAAATGAAAATTGATGGATCAATTGATAAATACAAGGTTAGATTTGTAGCTAAAGGCTATAAACAAAAGGAAGGTCTTGATTACTTTGATACATATTCTCTTGTTACGAGAATAACATCTATTTGTATGCTCATAGCTATTGCAGCATTGCATAATCTTGAGATACACCAAATGGATGTGAAAACAGTTTTCCTAAATGGTGACTTAAATGAAGAAATTTATATGGAGCAATCCGAAGGGTTTGTTTCTCCGGGACAAGAGAAGAAAGTGTGTAGACTTGTTAAATCACTTTATGGTTTAAAGCAAGCACCAAAACAATGACATGAGAAATTTGACAAGATAATGATGTCAAATGGTTTCATAATTAATGAATGTGATAAATGTATCTATGTTAAAGACATAAATAATGGATATGTCATTGTTTGTCTATATGTGGATGATATGCTTATTTTAGGTAGTAATAAAAATATTATTACAGCTACCAAGAAAATGTTGTCCAGTAAATTTGACATGAAAGATTTGGGTGTTGCAGATGTTATATTAGGAATTAAAATTTCTAGAACATCTGGTGGACTTATATTATCTCAATCACATTATATTGAGAAAATACTTGAGAAGTTCGACAAAGATGAAAGCAGCGTTACTAGAACACCAGTTGATATAAATCTTCGTTTGTCTAAAAATACTGATCAAAATATATCACAATTGGAATACTCTCGTATCATTGACAGTCTAATGTATGTCATGAACTGCACTAGACCGGATATAGCATATGCAGTTAGTAAATTGAGTAGATATACGAGTAACCCGGGAGTAGACCATTGGAAGACAATTATCAGGGTTCTTAGATACCTAAGATATACCCTGAATTATGGATTGCACTGTACAAGATATCCAGCTATACTTGAAGGGTATAGTGATGCTACTGGATATTTGATATGAAAGATACAAAATCCACAAGTGATTATGTTTTTACACTTGGTGGTGCAGCTGTATCTTGAAAATCCTCAAAGCAAACGTGTATTGCTAGATCCACAATGGAATCTGAATTTATTGCTTTAGATAAAGCAAGAGAAGAAGCTGAGTGGCTTTGCCAATTTCTAGAGGATATTCCAATATGGCTTAAACCTGTGCCAGCAATTTGTATACATTATGATAGTCAATCTGCAATTGGTAGGGCATAGAGTGACATGTATAATGGTAAGTCTAGACATATACGTCGTAGACATAATACCGTTAGGCAATTGCTCTCAAATGAGATTATTTCTATTGATTATATAAAGTCAAAAGATAATCTAGCAGATCCACTTATTAAAAGTTTAACGAGAGAGCAAGTAAATTGCATATCGAGGGGAATGAGATTAAAACCTATGACACAAGAGTCACCTTAATGGCAACCCAACCTAGTTGACTGGAGATCCCAAGATCTAGGTTCAAAGGGACAACCGAATTATGCGTGATTCAAAAGAAGCACTAAGGAGATAATCTCTCCTACCTATTCCTATGATAAACTAGTACTGCCTGCAAAGTTTATTAGAGTAAACTATGCTTTTAATGATTCCTATACCTTGGAAAATCCAAGTGGGATATTGCAGGATATTCCTAATAGGAGTCACCTATATGGGTGTGAAGGGGCCGTTTTTGTGAGAATTTGTAAAGACTGAATTCTTTAAAGCACTCATGAAAACCAGGAGTTGTTCAGGGCCAAAATGAACACAATCATGAGAACCAATTGTGTTAGGAAAGAGACTGTGTGAAGTCTATTCGATCTGATTTATCAAACAGCTGAATAGTTCAAGATATCACTTTCACTATTTAGCCGGTAAGTCCGATGGGCTTTCACTAGGGAAGGTTCAAGGCCAAAAGCTACCTATCTCGATGCACGATCTTTCCAAAGATGTACTCTCTATAGTGTGTCAGCATTATCATTTGCATACTAACAGCCAATTTACCATTCATGTGGGGGATTGTTGGACCAAAACAGATTTTTGGTCGACTTTGAGACAAAATTAAAGTGGGACTCAATTGTTATCTTTTTGGAGAAAATTCATTTAAATAAATGAATTAATTAAATGGGTAGCTTCCTTCCAAATCGAAAGACAAGAATAGTTAATTCAAAAGTATCCACTGGCTGTTGCATTTTGTTTATGGGTTGTATCTTTTAGTATGGTGACTGTCCGAAAAGTCACCAATGTGTCTATAAATACCCAGATTCATTTACCATTTGATAGACATAAAAAATTCTACATACAATAAATTCGGTCAGGCATTAAGGCAGACAGTGTGTGCATTACATTCGGCATTAAGTCAGTTAGCATTTAGAGAGTACACAACACATCTTGGTTCGCTGGACGGGGAGATTGGAGTGCTACTTCTGCCCGTGTAAAGATCATTGTATCCTGGGAGGCAGACGCTCGTGATTCCATAAGCACCGTGTGTGAGGGCGAAATCTGTCTTAAGGACATAGTGTCAAACACTAGCCTTGATATAATTGAAGTTCAATCACAGTTCCTGGTCTGCAAACGGGTCAGTGTTTAATTTATTTAGACAGTACGTATGTGTAACTGTATGCTGTAACTATTTCGTGGAAAGCATGTCACTGTTACTCTTTGCTGTTACTCTTTACTATAACTCTTTTGTGTAACTCTTTCGTCTGTGTAATTGTTTTGTATATCACTGCTACTGTTCGGTTCTACTTCAAGTTACATAATATCAGAGATATCAATAAGTGATTTTACTATTTTGGAACCACATTTTCCAACAAAATTCTCTATTAAAATTAATTTAATGTTAATTAAAATTCTTTGTAAATATAAATTAGTTGTTGGTTATGGTGTTGGGGGTGGTGGTTTCGTATGATGGTGTTGTTGGTGGTTTCGAACGATGGTGGTGCTGGGGTTGTGGGACAGTGGTGGTCGTGGTGCTGTGACTGTGGTGGTGGTGGTGTGCTTTGTGGTGGTTAGGGATGGGGGTGCTTGATTTCAGATGCTAGGAGATTTGGAATTAGGGTTGATTTCAAATAGTGGGGGGCTCTTGATGAAAATGGCTAGATAAACCAAGTAATGCCGTTCAAATTGTGTCAATGCACAAGCCCAGAAGTCTGCTTGTACAGCTATCTAAGCAGTCTCTTGTGTAGAATGTATATATTACGCAGAACATTAGACAAATGAGGACATAAAACCTGTAATTGTGTTTGTATTTTGAAAATATAATTTGATTGAAATTAATTGTAATTGTGTTTGTATTTTAATAATTTGCTTTTTGCCCCATATTTTTTAGAACTTTTGACATATTGCTATGGTGGCTCATAAAATAATGCATTTTTTCACATATTGCTATGGTGTTTTGAAGTCCATTTCAGGGTATAATAGTTATGTATTACATGCACATTTTAAAAGTCAAGGACTTCATTATGTGTGGTTAAGTAGTCAAGCACAGTGGATGGGGCAGTTCTGGTGTCTTTGTATGCCTTGTTTCATAAGGCCACGTCCTGGAAATAAATTTAGTTACTTACTTTATACATGTCAAGGATCAAAATATTATTTTGAAATAGTCGAAACATCTGAAACGTTTCGGTTTTCAAGGAAACTGAATATAAGCAAATTCTTATGATATTTTTCTCTGCATGTTACTTGGAAACCAACAATGCATTCACAAATTTGATTTGTGTTTTTGGATTTCAAGTAAGTCCTTTCTAATTCAACATCTGTAGGAAACTAAAATTTTAATTTAAAAGAATATAAAAATTCATATTAACTATATTTCATGTCTCTCTCAATCTTAATCGAAGTACTGTAGTTATGTCTTTTAGGCATCAAACACTACATTTTCCTCAAAATAAGCATGTTTATTACTGCGATAAAGTTACTCTAGTATTGTCATTCTTGAGTTAGATAGTCTTGATAATTACGATATAGTTGTAAATGTAATTCAATTATTGCCTTGTTAACCAAAAAAATTGGCTACATTGTTTGCCTTCTTGATAACATGTTTGACTTTTGATTCAATACATGATAACAAGTTACGCGATACCGTCTTTGGGGATTATTTTTTGGAATTTCCATATAAAGGTTGGATCTCTATCTTTCTTAGTTTCCTACCAGTACACTTCATCCTCGTAGGTTTCTTATTTTATCAATGCTTCTAGGTCCATGCGGTATATTCACATGGGACTTTGATTAAATATGATTATGTTTTTCCTCAAGTATTAATTGTTTCTTTCCATCCCCAAGTTCTTCTAAATTCAATACTAATTCCAGGACATAAACTATTTGAAATGGCAAAAAAACAAGTTACAGTTTTGTTGTATTGGGGTGGACACATGAAATATGCATCGGAGGGTTTATCAAACAATTGTCCTCCCAAAGGTGGAATTGTTATTAATAGTGGCACAAAACTGTCGTAGTTATTGAGTAAAATTTATACTGTAATGGGGTTGGACAAGGCATGCAAAAAATTGAAATTGACATGTAGATATTCATTTACACTTAGGTGGTGTTTGGTTCACCATGGGAGGATTTGATTGGATTGAATTTAAATCCGAACTCAATCCAATTCAATGTAAAATGATCCAAATTGGAGAATTATAAAGATGGGATTCAAATCTTATCCCAGCTTTGGATAGGATTCATTTGTTATGTGGGCTCCATTAACATGTAAAGATAAAGTATGCTAAAATGACCATTTCACTCTTATGTAAACAATGTGATCTAATCCTATACCATGTTTGGAATAGAATGAAAAAAAAAAGTCCAATCCATTAGTATTGTTTTTTTTACAACAAAATATTGTGAAGCAATAAATTACTCATTCTTACAAAATATACCAATAAATAATTTGTTCAGTTATTTAATTAAATTTGTACAATACACTTTTAATCACAAAAATCATATGCATCATGAAAAAAAAAATTTCAACACAAAAATAATACACATATCGATACCACTCAAGCCTAAGTCGTTATTTGTTTATTTATAGAAAAGCCGAAGTAGTGAGTTTAAAAATAAAATTTAATTGTTTAAATTTTGCATGAACATCCTTGACCGTTAAAAAAAAAATAACCATGGTGTCAAGTGTAAAATCAATGGACATCCCTGACCTTAGACACATTGTTCACACACAGGAGAATGTGTTAAAAGCCATCAAGAGAGACAGAGGACTGATTAGGGAAAATTTAGAGAAAATACTTGACCCCAATGTCTCGACCTTGATAAGCCCGGGTGTACCCATGTCCAATATTGTGAAATTAATTATTTATAAACCTGATTCAAAAACATCAACATTTCAGATTGTTACTTCAGGAAATTGCTAGTTTTGATTTTTGACCCCACAAAGATGAAATTTGTTCTACCTCTTCGACAGATGTAAATAAGGTATACACTTTGCCTTATTTGAAGACCAACCAGCACAACCAAATGTCACTATGAGTAACACATGTAAATTATAACATGTAGTAGTGCACAATAAAAGGTTGTTACATAGAATTTTAAAAACGACAATGTCTTACAAAAGGTCTCAATTTTAAAGTCATGCATAACACAACACACAATTTGACAATTTAATACCCTTACAAACAAAATCAGACATACACTTTGCCTTTTGAAGACCCTCAACCACAACCAAATGACAATATGGGTAACACAAGTAAAATATAACATGTAGTAGTTCACAAAATACTAAGTTGTTACATAGCAAAGATAGTACATTTCAATTCTTCCAGTGATGTAGGTGAAGTAAGCATGTGATTATCTTCCTCAGTAACCAGCTTAGGAATGACCTGAAACAGTTCCTCTTCCAAAGGATGAGTCTCAGATTTGTATAGTGCATACAAAAAAAGATTAAGCACACTCTGCAATGTCCTGCTCATTTTCTAACCACAAACCTTTTGTATTTTTTATTCTTCTTATTCTATTGCTGACTGCTTTCCCTTTAGCTATGGCATGATAGAGTTTTGTGTTCTTTTCGCCATCAATGGTCCACTGCATATTACCTTTCTACCTCCAATACATTTCCTCCATCTGCAATGTAACCTCTAGATCCTTCTTTACTCTTGACAATGCCTATGTAGGAGTATCTGAATTTCCCCTTCATCCTCAATTTTAGCAAACAACAAATGTTGCTCTTTACTTTTAATGTTATCAAAGACATTTCCAAATACCTCCTTGTTCCACTGCTTCAAATGGAGCTTTGACCAGCTAAGTCAGAATGTGCAAAAAATCTGTAAAAAATTAGAATGTTCAGTCCACATATTTTGGAACTTGAAATAAGAAAGTTTTCTTGGACCAGCTATCTCTAAAAATTTGCATAGCAAGGGGCAATGATCAGATTGCCCTTTCCCCACATGCTCTATCTCTGAATTAGCAAACCTTTCATTCTAGTGGACATTGACTAATGCTCTATCAATCATGGTTCAAGGTATCGGCCGAGTCCGATACGACTCGGCCGAGTCGTATCCGCCTTAACCAGTGGTGATATGATAACGATACCCGAAACGGAGAAATCCCAAAATAAACTAATATCGCCGATATCTCATCCGTCTCGGCCGAAATCCAAGGAATCAGTGTTCAATCGGTTCAACTCGGGCAAGATAAATCGGAATCTTGCCGAGTCGACCAAGTCGGTGAACAAATCCCCCAAAATCTGAAGTAAAGAAAAAAAATCCAAGACCCACTGTGTTAAAGCTTAACAACACTCGAATCAAATCTGAAAATTGAACAAAAATCCAAAAAAAAAAAGGGGATGGGAAATAAAGCAGACCCCAGTACCAGTCAAGACTGGAAACCCATGTGAAAAACCCACTTTTTCAACTATAAAAACCAAGAATACTTACCTGTAGGTCTGCATATTCATCTGATTTTGTTGCGTTGTTGCGATCTTCTTCGATTCTTTGTTGTAATCTTCTGCTGAAAACGAGAATACTCATCTCTCTCTTCTTTGAGAATACCCATCTTGCTCTTCTTGGTTGTGATCTCCGTGAAATCAGGATACCTATTTTGTTCTTCTTGGTTGTGATCTTCGTGAAATTAGGATACCCATCTTGCTACCCATATCTCTCTCTCATCTGAAGACGAGGACGAACTTTGAAGAGCTAAGTAAGAAAAATATGCATGCTGTTTTTCGCCTAAAATATCTGTTGGATCTGAATTTTTTTTTGACTGAGTATTGTGTATATATTTATACTTGTCCTAAAAATATTATAGAAGAAGTTGGTCAATTGGGGAATCACACAAGTTATTACCTTTAGGTCATTGGTTTGAATCCCCCCAACAGCCTCTTTGTATTGTTTTAGTTACAACTGCATTTATTCCACTGTTGAAGTATTGTTTAAATATTTATACTTGTCCTAAAAATATCAAAGAAGAAGTTGATCAATTGGGTAAAGGTACAGGTTTTTTCCTTCAGGTCATTGGTTCGAATCCTCCAACAGCCTCTTTGTGTTGTTTTAGTTACAATTATATTTATTCCATTGTTGAAGTATTGTTTAAATATTTATACTTGTCCAAAAAATATCAAAGAAGTATTCCACTGTTGAAGTATTGTTTAAATATTTATACTTGTCCAAAAAATATCAAAGAAGTAGTTGGTCAATTGGACGGGTTTTTACGCTTAGGTCATTGGTTTGAATCCCTCCAACAGCCTCTTTGTATTGTTTTAGTTACAATTACATTTATTCCACTGTTGAAGTATTGTTTAAATATTTATATTTGTCTTAAAAATATCATAAAAGAAGTTGGTTAGATTGGGTAATGATACAAGTTAATACTTTCAAGTCATCGAATCCCTCCAACAATCTATTTATATTGTTTTAGTTTACAATTATAT
>JAHQCQ010028858.1:0-10236 GCA_023539305.1 Ilex asprella
AAAAAAAAAAAAAAAAAATCTATCACACCTGCCTTACCTCAACCATCACCCATCATTCCTCTATCAGAGGCCATGCCGCCAATCTTTTTTTTTTCCCTCCACTCCTCCCCTCCTTCTCCTCTCTCGGCATACCCCTCCCAATTATTCCACTTCCATGTTTCTCTCTCTCTTGCACGCGCGCGCGCTCGCACACACACACACAACCAGGCTCTCCCCCTTCTGCACAAATCTCCTACTCCTGCGCAACCCACTGCCACCCAAAATACCAAGACCCTTTTTTCTGCTGCACACGCACACCACACACATAATGGACACAGAGAACACACACATACACATAACAGAACACACACCCTTACCCCAAGCCCTCTTCACCCACACGCATAACACACCCACACATTCTGTTGAATTTTGTAAATCTGTTTGACTAGGTTCAATTTGAATTCAGTATGATTAGATTAAATTGGAATTTTCTGAACTCAGCTTGATTACATTCAATTTGGTGCGAATTATGTAGTTTCTTTAGGTTCGATTCAAATTGGATTGATAATTGCATTTCTTTAGGTTACTTGAAATTGGTGGTTATTACTTGAAATGACTTGGTGCAACTGATGTTAAAGAATGGAATAGGTGCAAATGATGACTTGTTTTTTCTCGATGATTTAATGATAATCAATGTGGTTTTCAATGAGTTTGTTTGGTGGGGTTTATGAAACTCTTCAAGTTTTTTTATTATTGTACTTGGACAATTACTATTTTTTTTTTTAATTTTAAACCAGGACCTTTTATTACTAATAAGATACACTTATCGAGGGACATTAACCTTACCCAAAAAAGTGCATTACAATGGTCCATAATGTAGGACTCTTATGTGATCCCTAAAGACTAGGAACCAATTAAGAATCTGTTGGAGTCAAAACAGTCCTCCTCCTCAATGTTCGAATTTGCCATTGATCTTGCAGCATCAATAACCGAGCTTGGAATGGAAGCTCATTGGAAGAAGTAGTCTCCCCATTTTCTCTATCTGAAACTCCCTTATTTGCTAAGAAATCTCGATAAGTATGTACCACTTCAAAATTTAACCTACTTAAAATTTTGAAAAATATGATCTATGAAATCTGATAACCTCCAAGAAGATTGAGCTCTTCTTTGAAGTATATCCACCATGATTTTAGAGTCAGTCTCGATAATCTGCTTATAATCTTATAAACCATGTCTAGCAAATAATTTCAAGCCATCCAGTACAGCTCTGCACTCCGCCTCTATATTAGAACAAAAACCATAGAAGTATGAAGCTGCACAAATCAGCTGCCCCTTTGGATTGGGTAGAATAGCACCTCCTCCCGATAAACCTGGATTTCCTTTTGATGCACCATCAACGTTAAGTTTCAGCACTCCTTCCGGAGGATGTAACCATCTGATCCACGCTACTTTAGCATATGGAAGAAAAGACACCTGAATAAGTAAGTCAGAAAACATCTCTCTGCCATGAACAGAATCAGCATCTTTTGGTTTAACCAGAAATACTTGATACCTCAAAATACTAACAATTTTTCTAACCACACAGGAAGAATGAACCTTAGAAGTTTCAAATACCCTTTTACACCTTTCATTCCATAGCTGCCAGAAAATCAGTAAGGACATACCCCTAACTAAGGCATGACATAGAGAAGCTTTACTGTTAGTCCTCACAATTCTGACAAAACGTGGGATTGGTTCTTCACCTCCCAAAATCTGAAAACCCGCAACTGTAGACAACTTTTTCCAAACTACTTGAGCATAAGGACAGTTAACCAGCAAATGAGAAATACTCGCTGTCCCTTGGTATCAGAGAACACATCTATTGGCTGGTGGAATACCCAATGGCAATGGCAATGCATTCCTTAAAACTTTCCATCCTACTAGCTGAGCACTTGGGGACACAGGCTGATTCCAGATTAGTGCAGCTGCAGAGTTCAATTGACCCTGCTCTCCTTCCAGATTTCAAGCACTCTTTATACATAACAGACCCACCTTCGTATGTTTCCAAACCAACTGATCTTGGCGTGAAGTGATGCAAATACTAGATGAACAGATTTCCTCCTCTAATTGCTCTGATAAGCATGGCCTGACTACATTCAAGTTCCAACTAGAACACTGCAAGACATTTGAAAGCTTTGAACTGACAGTAGGTGCTCCATCAATCCGCAACAATAAAGGTCCAAAACATAACCAATTGTGACACCAAAAATAATAGCCTCTCCTCAACCTACCAGCATCTGAGAGTAAATAAGAACAACTTCAAACCATGGGAATAAAGTTTTAAATATTCTAGAGATTAAATGACCTTTACTAAGAAGCATATGCTTGTTTCTGAAAAACTTTTTTAGTAAAAACCTCTGACCATAGAGAAGTCCCTGCAAAAAAATTGCAATCCTGCTTAATACGAAAAGCTTTATCAATCTCATTAAATTTCTTGAGTCCCAATCCTCCCTCTTCTTTTGGAACATTTAGAGCATTCCAAGAGATCCAATGTCCTTTCGTCACCTGTGACTTATTTGACCATATAAACCAGCCATCATAGCGTTCAATCTGGATTTGATACCTTTTGGTAGATTAATACAAGCCCAAATATGAATTGGAATAGCATTAAGAACAGACTTAACCAAACCACTCTTCCCATATTTGACAACATCTTTGAGCCAATCTGACTCTGAATTTCTGCACCACATCCTCAAAGTGAATCAAATTTGTTCTACCCTTAATCATTGGACAACCCAGATAAGTAAAAGGGCAAGCCTTAGAAGGAATCTTAGCTGTATTAGATTCCTGGCTTGAGATATCCCAGAAGAGCAATACATAGAACTTTTTTTCCTATTAACCTTTTGCCTAGATGAATCCTCATATTCTTTTATGAAAGAGAGCAAATTGGCCAGAGATGATTTATTCCCTTTAAAAATGTCAAAGTATCCTTTTGTGTTAATGAGTGACGAAGTTACCTTTTTTTTTTTTTTTTTTTTTTTGTAGAAAGTGATAAAATGGGTTTTTATTTAGGATGGAAGAAGACTTTGCTAAATAGAGTAATTTAGAGAATAATACATTGTTCACTGGTTTTTTTTCCCGGTATGTGCATTGTTCATTGTTTTTTCCCCTTTATATACATTGTTTATGGTTAATTGGCCTATTCAATATATTAGTGAAACAGTTGCAAGTTACTTTCTCAGTTCAGGGTACAAAGTTCAAGTTAATTGATTAGGCAATTCTGTTTTATTTAAGCAATTGCTTTGAAATTTAGTCATTTTTTTATTTCTCTAATTATTTATTTATTCTAGTTTAGGTTGTTTGATTATTATTTTCTCCACGAATTTATGAATGGAATGAATAATATCACTTTTGGTACTTGACTTGGTTATTGCTTGACGTAATTGTGTTTATGTAAGAGTGTCTGATATTCATATTTGGATTGTTGGGAGTTATCTATGTTGTGTGTGGTATTAGGTGCGTAGTTGGTTTGTTCTTTGTTTTATGTATTGATAGTGTGTTAATTTATTGGCTGGCTATGTTAGTGCATTGAATATTTGTCAAAAAAAAAATTTGGAAGATAAAATGTATTAAAATAAAAAAATATACAGGGATAGTCACCCACAGATGGTACAGTGAAGTGCCGTAGGACTCAAAAACAAAGAACAAAAAAAAAACCAAAAGGCCAAAAGGCTAAAAACACTATCAGTGCATGGTAGACAAATCAGAACATGAAAAAATCTGCCCCAATACACCACTGATATAAAAGAAAGTAGGTCATAACTCCACTTTTGTGAATCCATAGCAGGCCAAGTGTAGCAGCAAATCAACACCAACAACACTGCCACCTCATAAACAGAGCATGAGAAAATAGAGCATGGAGGACAAAGTGATGGTATGAAAAATCTCCCCCATAATACCACTGAAAAGAAGAAAGCAGACCATAACTCCACAAATGTGAAACCATAGCAGACCAAATGCAGAAGCAAAATCAGCGCCAACAACACAGTCATCTCATAAAACAAAAACAAAAACAAAAATAGAGAATCATCTTAAGTTAGGAATTTTGAGAGAAGTGAAGGCCTTTGCCAAATTTTAGTTGATTGTTTTGCTGAATTTAATTTTTCTTGGAAATCTGAATAGCAATTCGTCCACATTTGACTGCGCATAACTTGGGAAAAAAGCTTAAAATTATTTAGGGACAAAATAATTGACCCTCTTATGCTTAATTTCTCTGCTTTTATTTTTCATGGGAATATGTTACTTTGTCAGTTGTTTTAAGAATTTCGACATCACACTTACATGTTTCAAATGGAAAATCAACAATTTGTATAATGGTAAGATATTTGCCAACACTGTTTTCTAAACCTTTTCTTGTTTTCTTTCTTTTTTTTTTTTAGATTTCAAGTTTAGCTAAAAGGTTTGAACGCAAGGATTTTCTCGATATTAGTTGCAACGAAATTTCAAATTCTGGATTTTGAAAATTTTGCATTGATGCCAAGTGATTGCTTCAATTATTCGGAATGTAGCATCTATAAAAAGTGTGGAATCTTAACAACGTACTTTTTCAACCAATTCGTTTGTTTTTCCATGCATTCATACAACTCTAACTTATCGAGAATAATTTGTCAATGAGTACCACCTAGGAAATCGTGGACACATTCGATAAATTGGTGATCCTGCGGGAATTTTTTTGGTTGCACCTATTAAGTTGGTATTCATTAAACTCATGTGGTACAAGGTTATTCCTGTTCGAGGTTAACCTTAGTTGGTAAGTGTTACACCCTAACTAACTTGGGTGCAGAACGTCGGTCTTGGTGGCACCTTGCACCAAGACAGACCATGTGTGGGAATCAAGGTGATGCGGCTAAGTAGGTCGACAGATTGGTGCGGACTGTGGCAGCATGAGACCACCCGACTGAGTATGACAGCAAGGGTTGGGCTCAATTGAAGCAATGTCGGTGCATAGCTTCGGATTGCATGGCATGGGTTAAACCCAGCATGCACAATGGTTCGTGTAGCAAGGCTAACTACTGAATGTGGGCACATGATTGACACATGGCCATAAGGCATGTGACCAGGAGGATGCTGAGACTCAGTCAAGGCAGTTTGCTGAACAAGGTCTAGTCTGTGGGAAGCAGATCTGGACGTTCCTAGCCTGAATCTGGTCTAGATACATGTTGATAAGGGGCAGTTCCATATCAGATGCTGAGTGGATGGAACTGCCTGCCAGGTGTTGCACAGGGAGCAGTCTTGCTGACCAAGTTTGCTATGGAATAGCAAAACGTGGGTAACTACCCCTTGACAGATGGGGGTGTCATCTGCCATACTCTGTGTATAAATAGAGGTGTTTGGGCATTCTATAAAAGGGAGAGTGTTCTGGCTTTGAGAGTTCCTTGTAAATTGTTGAGTTCAATATATAAGGTTTGGGAGTATTGTCCCAGTAAATTCGTGTGTGCCTTCTATGTGAGTTTCTGTCCCTTGTTCTTAAGATTTTGTGGCTGGTTGCAGTGGCAACGCATTCACAGGGAGCCTCGAAAAGAAAAACGAGTTGTTACCCCGTGACAATTTGGTATCAGAGCGTTGGTTTTGACGAAAAGATCAACAATGGTGGGCGGAACGAATACTGATCTGAGGGAAAGGGTGGCACGTTTGAAGGAGTTGGTTGGTCCTCCACAGATCGCTGAACCAGTGGCCCTTTCTGTGCAACTTGAGTTGATGTACCAGCGGTTCGAGGAGATGCGAGTTACTCAAGAACAACTTCAAACGACTGAATTTAATCACTTCAGTCGGATGAAAAATGAAGTTGTTGATGTGTTGGCTACGGTTTCCACATGGACCGATGAGATGGGGAAAAAATTAAGTTCCCTTGGGATGGACGTTTCACTACTCAAGAAAGCACTGCAGAATGCTTCCCAGGCTTCTGGCAGTGAAAAGACGCAAAAAACAAAGGTGTCTGACCCTAAGTCTTTCACAGACAGTCGTAATGCTAAAGAGCTCGAGAACTTCTTGTGGGATATGGGGCACTACTTTAAAGCAGTCCATACACCGGATGCTGAAAAGGTAGATCTCACTAGCATGTACCTGACTGGTGATACTAAATTATGGTGGCGAACACGATCAGAGGACAAGTCTCGTCCTCAAATTACTACTTGGGATGCTCTGTCCGCTGAAATGAAGGAGCATTTCCTTCCAAACAACATAGCCTGGCAAGCTCGTGATGTTCTGAGGAAACTTCGACATACAAGCACTGTGAGGGAGTACGTGAAGCAATTCTCGTCTCTAATGCTTGATATCAAAAATATGTCGGAGGAGGATAAACTGTTCAATTTCATGTCTGGCCTTCAAACTTAGGCTCAGGCTGAACTTCGTCGGCAAGGGGTGAAGGATTTACCTGCTGCTATGTCCGCAGCAGATGCACTTGTTGATTACAAGACGCAAGCTAACCCTCTAGAGAAGGAGTCAAAAGGGAAAGCCAAGTTCCCCAAGAAGGACAAGCAGAAAAAGCATGCTGAGAAGGCAGCCAACACAGAAAAATAGACTGACAAGCCCTCTGCATCAAAAGGAGGTGTCGACTCAGGCTGTTTTATCTGCAATGGGCCTCATCGGGCTAGGAATTGCCCTAAGAAGGAGAAACTCAATGCCCTCATGGCTGAGGGTACTAACTGTTCAGATGAGCCAACACGAGTCAACCCTTTGCAACTCCTTAATGCAATCCGCAAAGAGGAGACAGTGGTGCGAAAAGGATAGATGTTCGTGCAGATTCATTTGAACAATGTGGCTATCCAGGCGATGGTTGACACAGGTGCAACTCATAACTTTGTTTCTGATCGTGAGGTGCAGCGACTTAGTCTAGCATTGGTGAAAGACACTAGTCAGATTAAAGCTGTTAATTCAGAAGCAAAGCCAGTCGGCGGCGTTGCTAGAGAGGTCCCGTTGAAAGTAGGTGATTGGCAAGGACCATGCGACTTTATGGCAGTCCCTCTCGATGATTTTCAGGTAATCCTTGGGCTGGAATTTCTTACTAAGGCAAAGGTATCGGTGATGCCTCATTTGCATGGGATGTTTGTAATGGACATGCCCAGTCCTTGTTTTTTTCCCGTCACCAAGTCCAAGTCTTCGGGTGAGATGTTGTCTGTCTTGCAAGTGAAAGATGGCTTGCGAAGAGGAGAAACAACCTACTTGGTTGTTCTGTTTGAGGAAGAGGAGTCCAAAGCATTGCAAGTCCCTGAACCAGTGCAACAATTGCTGGCTGATTTCAAGGATGTAGCACCAAATGAAATGCCAGCAAGATTACCACCAAGGCGGAAGATTGATCATGCCATCGAGTTAATTCCAGGGGCAAAAGTCCCTGCACAGGCTCCTTTTCGAATGTCTCCATTAGAGTTGGCGGAGTTAAGGAGACAGCTTGGTGGTCTATTGGACATTGGGTTCATTAGACCGTCCAAGGCCCCCTATGGAGCCCCCGTTCTGTTTCAGAAAAAGAAGGATTGATCCTTACAACTTTGTGTAGATTACAGAGCCCTCAACAAAGTTACTGTCAAGAACAATTATCCAGTCCCACTTGTTGACGAACTATTTGACAGACTGGAGAAAGCAGTCTTCTTCACCAAGATGGACCTACGGCTGGGATATCATCAAGTCAGAATTGCTGAAGGAGATGAGGCAAAGACTGCTTGTGTAACAAGGTACGGTTCATATGAATTTTTAGTTATGCCTTTCGACTTAACCAATGCCCCTGCTACATTCTGCAACTTGATGACCAATGTATTTCGGAAATACTTGGACCATTTTATGGTGATTTATTTGGATGATATAGTAGTTTATAGCCAGACTCTTGAGGAACATGTTGAGCACCTCAGGTTGGCTTTGACAAAGTTGAGGGAAGCACAGTTGTATCTGAAACCAGAAAAATGTGAATTTTCCCAGAAGGAAATCTCATTCCTTGGGCATATCATTTCTGTAGGTGTGGTGAAGATGGACCCAAAGAAAGTTGAGGCCATTGCTGATTGGCCTGTCCCGACTAAGGTTGCAGCATTGAGGTCTTTCCTTGGTTTGACGAACTATTATCGAAAATTTGTGAAGAATTATTCAAAGAAGGTGGCTGTGTTAACAGATCTTCTGAGGAAGGATAGGACTTGGAACTGGTCCTACGAATGCCAGGAGGCATTCGATCGATTGAAGGCGGTGGTGACGACTAGCCCAATTTTACACTTACCTGACTTCGATTTGCCTTTTGAAGTCCATACAGATGCATCAGACTTTGCTCTTGGAGGGGTGCTGGTGCAAAATGGTCACCCAGTGGCGTTTGAAAGCAGGAAGCTGAACGATACCGAGAGGCGGTATTCAGTGCACGAGAAGGAAATGACAGCAATCATTCACTGCATTAATGCATGGAGGCATTACCTGTTGGGAAAGCATTTCCTTGTGCTGACAGACAATGTGCCTACCAGCTGCTTCAATTCCATGAAGAAGCTGACACCGAAACAAGCAAGATGGCAGGATTTTTTTGCACAGTTCTATTTCACGTTGCAGTACAAACCTGGCAGTGCAAATCAAGTTGCTGATGCTCTTAGTCGAATTCCAATTGCTGATGGGATGATGGCTGCACTTAGCCAGATTGCAGGAGATATACTACAAAGAATTCAGGATCAGACAAAGGATGATCCAGTGACCAGCTTGTTGCTAAAGCAGGTCCATGAAGGGGTGACTCGACGATTTTGGGTAGAAGATGGTGTACTCTATGCCAAAGGAAGGAGACCTTACGTCCCGAAGTCAGGCGGACTTCGACAACTATTGCTGAAAGAAACTCATGATGCTCGATGGTCAGGGCATCCGGGGCAGGAACGGACCCTTGCCTTGCTAGCAGAAAACTATTATTGGCCTCGTATGGAAGCAGATGTTGAGTTATACGTGCGCACTTGTCTGGTGTGTCAGCAGGACAAAACAGAAAGGAAGAAGATGGCAAGAACGTTGGAACCTCTCCCAATTCTTAACAGACCTTGGGAAAGCGTGTCCATGGACTTCATCAATGGCTTACCTAAGGTGAATGATTTTACTTCGATATTTGTGGTTGTAGACAGATTTTCGAAGTATGCCACGTTCATTGCAGCTCCGAAAATATGTTATGCCGATGTTACTGCTCAGCTATTCCTTAAGCATATAGTGAAGCTTTGGGGTCTTCTGCTAGATATAATCAGCGACAGAGACACACGTTTCACTGGCCGATTTTGGACGGCCTTGTTCGAGTTGTTGGGCACACAGCCCAACCTTTCCACTAGCAATCATCCGCAGACAGATGGTCAGACTGAGCGGGTTAATGCGATGCTGGAAGAATATCTCAGACACTATGTCAGTGCGAACCAGGAGAATTGGGTAGATTTACTTGATGTTGCCCAATTCAGCTGTAATCTGCAGCAGAGCTCTTCCACTGGAATGAGCCCATTCGAGTTGGCAATTGGCCAACAGCCTCTTACTCCCCACGAAGTTGCCAAGCAGAAATCTCAAGGGAGATGTCCTGCAGCATACCGCTTTGCTCGGACCAATCAGGAGAGGACCGACGAGGCAAAGGACTATTTGACTAAGGCAGTAAAGAGGATGAAGAAGTGGGCAGATAAGAAAAGGAGGGCAGTAAAGTTCGAAGTGGGTGACAAAGTGATGCTGAAGTTGACACCACCAATCTGGAAGAAGATTACTCGGAAGTCCGCACATAAGGGACTGATCCAGCGCTATGACGGCTATTTCCTTATCACAAGAAGGATTGGCAGGTTAGCTTATAGCCTGGATCTTCCCAGTCGTCTCAAGCTTCATCCAGTGTTCCATGTTGCCTTCTTGAAGCCATACGTTGAGGACCCAGCAGATCCTGATAGATATGTTTGGTGATTAACCATCAAAAGTGCTATTTTATTATATTTAATGATTGGTTAATTGCATATTATTTATTATTAAATGAGTTAAATTCCTTGATTTTCTAGTTTAATACTTTTTCTAGTTGTTTGATTTATTTTGCAGGTAAATTGATTGATTTAATGTAATAATGGATCATGCAAGTGAAGCAATTACTAGAAGAAGAATCATAATCAATAAGGATTGAAGAGTCAAGTTTGAGATAAGAAGATTTGAAGACAAATCAGCAATTCAATCCTTATAAGAGTCCAAGTTTGAAGAAAACTCAATTAAAGTTTGATTTGGAAAGTATTCTAGAAGATAAGGATTTGACACGTCTTCAGTATTTTAATC
>JAHQCQ010028859.1:0-10229 GCA_023539305.1 Ilex asprella
GTTATAAATATTTTTATAACTGTTATAGTATTTAAAAAAATAAAAAAAATAATTACTACAACAATAATAAAAATATCCATAAAAATAATAAATTTTTTAATTATAAAATGACCCACAAAATTTTGAAAACACCATACTAATATTTTTTTGGGGGTGGCATAGTCAATGTCCCAATTATTGAAGGTAATCAATCCCGGTACATCCCTATAATCACTCCCTTGACATTTGGCTTTTCAAAACATTTGCTTTTAACATACTACTTAACTTTGACAATTACAAAAAGTAAGGTGTGGTACCACATACTACTTAGGATCAAAAGAAAGATGTGGTAATTATTGTACCACTGTTGATCACAAAAAAGAAAAAAGAAAAAAGAAAAATTAAAGCACTTCAATTATCTTACACTTCTCTTAATTGCATATTGGTCATAAAACAATGAGTAAAATTCATTTCAATATTTTTTTTTTAGTGAATCGTTTGTCATCCATTCAAGTTGGATCTGTTATGTATAAGTGGATTCCTTACCTATTAAAGTTGGATGATCGGTTAAGAAAGAAGTTAAAGATAAAAAAAAATGTGTTAGATGTAATATTGATCAGTAAAACACAATCAAGAAGAAGCACCTTGCCATGAATGGTGAAAAGGAAATGTAAGAATATGAACTTGATTCTATTTTTTTTTTTAAAGTATCCCACAAATGCAATATCTGAAAAATTCTCAAAGCAAAGTATCCTCTTTGAACAATGTAGAAGGAAAAAAAGAAACGAATAGTTTTCACCTTTTCACCATATTCTGTGCTTTACTTTTGCTTTAACTGAAGATCACACAAAAGAATAAAGAAATTCAACAGTTGATTATGACATTAAATAATTCACAGCATCCAAGGTCTTTGCACTTGATTAGTTACTGTTTACCACAAAGGATTGGATTTGGGGTAATGTTCTATTCACAGCAAACCGAAAAAAAAAAGGGGCGAAATGATGTGATATTTAGTACTGACCAATCAATGTTTAGAATATCTCAAACGCGAGGAAGTTTAACTTGCGAAAAAATGTGTTATTTTATGAGGTCGGAAACTTGAATGATACATTACTTAAAATAAAGAATTAGTTGAATATGTCAGAAAGGAAATACACAGGTGGCACGGACATTGACATATGCATGAAGGGTAACAAGCATAAGCTCACATAAGGGTCTAAAGTCACATAAGAGTCGAAGCTCGTATGTTGTACTCTATTATTGGCTCTTGATTTTTCGAGCAAAAATTGTAAAACTAGTTGAAAATCATCACTTTTTTGCATTGCCCATAAGGATTGCCGACAGCTTCGTTTCACACTAGGGTCTCTTGTCACTACACTTAGCTACCTCGGTTTTTTTTTTCAGTTCACTGCTAAGCCACTCTTGAACAACAACCAGACAATGTCATCAATGATGAGGGGAAATGGAAGAGAAAGGCTGGAGGCCTCTTGCAATGGCATTGTTCGTCGAATGGTGAGCCTCCCTCGGAGCATTTTAGGAGGATTTTCAAGAGTAATGGATCAAGGAATAGACTTGATGAGATTAGGCGTAGGAGGAAGAAGAAACCAACAACATTTGCCTTCAAATTTTCCTCTACCACAACTACCAGAGCCAGAAATGGTTCAGGAAGAGTTCGCCTTTCTCGCGAATTTTGAGCTGAATTATGGAGCCATGCACCCTTTCTTCTACGCTTGCCGGTTCATGGATGCTCTTAAGATGGCTCAAGATGAGAGAAAATGTGTGTTCATGTACCTTCATGCACCAGAACACCCATTCACACCCTCTTTCTGTAGGGAGACCTTGTGTTCAGAGGTGGTTATACAGTTTCTTGATGCAAACTTTGTTTGCTGGGGTGGACTTTCAGATAGAGGAGAGGGTTTGCAGATGGCTACCACACTCCGGCCGGCCAGCTTCCCTTTTTGTGCGGTGGTGGCTCCAGTTTCCGGTGACAACTTAGCAGTGCTGCAACAGGTGAGCAGGAATTAGGAATTCTAAACTCTGAACATGTATATAGAATTTAATCTTATTATCAGTTAGAAACATCACCAGCCAAACACCTGGCACCCTACCCCTCAAAATAGTGTAGGATCAGTCATCGACTCGGAGGACATTGGGACCTAGCACTTGAGCCCGTATTGATATCAACTTATACTTTAAATCAAACCCTATGAAAAACAACATACACCCATTGCCTCCTCAACTATTCTCCACATGAATAGTTTAGGTCTGGTCCTATCGATCAACTTAAAATACTTGCAATCAATAGATTAATGCTTTAAAATTGCACCTTAGAGATGAAAGCTGTAAATTAACTGTAAAATAGTAACCCATAATTCAAGGGCAGAAGTCAAACTTTTTTTGGGAATATCACATCAAGGGGGATGTAGGTTGCTCATCCAGGAAGGAAACTTTAATCAGTTCTAGAATTAATTTTGACTATGTAATGTAGCTTTATTTGTAAATCAACCACTACTCAACCGCTACTCGTAAATCAACCACTACTCCCCCCCCAAAAAAAAAATTTGAAGAAGTTAAAACAACGTTTTGCAAATATTTTTTAAACGATTTTTAAGGATTTTGTACTGTCGAAATAATTTTTTTTGGGTAAAATATATTTTAGTCTCCAAAATATGCGTTTAGTATCTATTTAGTCCTCAATCTTCTAATTGTGTCTATTTTCTATTTAAAGTTCCTAATTTGTATATAAGTAGTCCAATCCCAAAAGTTCGTAAAAAAATCGTGATTGTTCTTGTTACGCGTCAATCACGTAATTCTTAATTTTGTGTTTATTTGATATCTAAAGTTTCTAATTTGTGTCTATTTGGTCCCAAGTGATTGGCGCGCGACTAGAGGTATTAACGATTTTTTTATGGACGTTTGCGATTGGACCACATAGAAACAAATTAGAAATTTCAGGGATCAATAATTGGAAGATTGGGGACCAAATAAACACTATATGCATACTTTCAGGACTAAAAATGTATTTTACCCTAATTTTTTTGTTGGGAAGTATAATCTAAATTGTTTTATGGAAATTAAAAGGGCAGAATGATAAAATGATCAAAAAATTTTGTAATTGACCAAGTAGGAGTTATTAATGTGATCCTAAAGTCTCTTGCTAGCCTTCTCTTGTATAGATGGAAGGGCCAGTTACCCCAGCTGAATTGGTGGAGATACTACAGAGGACAATGGAGGAGCAAGGATCAGCATTTTGTGGTGCATGGGCCAAGGAGGAAGAGAAGAGAAGAGCCAATCGCCGGTTAAGGGAAGAACAAGACACTGCATATCTTGCAGCTCTACAAATAGATAAGGTGAACCGGATTCTATTATTTTCCATGCTTTAAGTTTGTTGGCATTGAACAAAATTTTCGCCTTCTTCCAGGAAAAAGATAGGCTCAAGAATGCAACTTCAGAAGAAAGAGTTCAAAAGAAAGCTTCAAATGTCACAAAAGAAAAGTTCAAACAAAATCCTCTACAAAAGCAAGATGGTCAAGTAAGAGAGGGAACCACTGCTAAAGAAACTCCACAGAAAGATATTGCAAGCAAAGAAAAGGAAGTTCAGGCCACCAAGGTATTGCAATGTATCCAATTTTTGGTATATGGTAATTCTTAACACCAATCCCCCAAATATACTAGGAAACCTACCAATTTAGTGGATACGAGTTTAGTCTTGACACTTGACAACTAGGTCTCTCAATAGATTGGGTCGGGTCCATGTCGTGTTTCTAAAACATTTAAGAAATGTTAATGCAAATTTTTTTCAATTCATTCATTGTGCAAGCTCATATTCACTTATTCAGGTCATGTCGTAGTTGTATTATATATAAGCCGTGCTTGATCATATTCATGTCGACCCTATTTATTTCACGGGTTGAGTTAGTTTATTTATTTAGCACCGAACCCACCAAGGCTAAATCTAAACACGTCACTTTGGTCAATTTTATGTTGGTTTCTATGTTGTGTCTAAAATTGCTAAATCTATTTATAGTTAATGGATCCGGAGCAAAACTAATCACCGTAACACAATTATAAATGAATCGGATATGAGTTAAAACAAATTAATACGGACAAAAACTTACACGATTTAAAAATACGATACGGCGAGTTTTTCACAGGCTCAAAGATTCTAGTGGGTGCAACATGGTTGTAACTTTCCAAAATGATAATGACATTATTGTTGCAGATACAAATACGGTTCCCAACTGGTGAAAGGAAGGAGCAAAGCTTCTTATGCACAGACAAAGTTTCGGCAATTTACAGATACATTGATTCACTGGGCTTGACTGGGGTTGGAAGTTACAGATTGGTATCGAGCTTCCCTAGAAAAACCTATGATGTACAGACGATGGGAACCACTCTTAAAGATGCTGGCCTCCATCCCAAAGCAAGCCTGTTTCTAGAGCTTCTTTGACCATGTTTTGATTAATGACAGACCTGTATGAAAACATCTATGGCTACCTGTGGTCAGTAGCTTATGTGGGTTTTACGTATGTATACATTGGTTCTGTGTCAATTTTCTTTTCAGTTTGCACCCTCTTCTCTTATGTTTCATTCTACTGTTTAGGTATAGTACCAAAAAATAATTTTTAATATTTATATCAAAAAAAAATTTCTGATTGTAAGTGTTGGTTTGAATTATCATCAGCCATCACGGAAAAAAATTATCCTCGCGTTGTGAGTTGTCACATATGACTACGAGGAATTTGTTGTAATGCACTGCTCTTATTGTTAGTAGAGAACTCTCTCTCTCTTAGCCGTTTGTTTCTTCTCCTAAGTTTAGAATTAAGGACCACCGAGTAGAGTGGTTTCGTGAGGTACCAGGTGAACTTCTCACTCTGATATTAGATATTCGAGTCTTAGAGTCCACATGAGATTCGAGGCTTAACCGCTATTTTAATCTAGTTATATTCGTTTTCGAAAAAAGTAACGGACTCGATCAAGAGCCTCATGATCTAACAAGTGATGAACTATCGGGGTGATTTTTTAGCGCTCTTTTTGCCCCCACCCATTTTTTTTCAATAGCAAGAAAAAAAAATTAGAATTAGGGTTTTCCTTTTTCAAGAGTTTTCTACATTACTTTTAATTACAAGCTCTATTCTATTTCTAGTTGTTTAATTCTTGCAAAGCGATTACTTTCAATTGTCTTTTGTGAACGATCTAAATTAAATGTGATTTAATTCAAGATTATTTTTTTTACTTGCAATTTCAATTTAAGTTATTACAATTATATTTTCTTCAATTGCTTTTGTTTTCAATTTCGTAATGCGCGAATAGTCATTTTTTGGTTTTATCAGATGAGAGAATATCATCTGTGAATGGGGATTTTAACCTATTGAGAGTTTTTTTTTTTCAAAGAATGAGTTATTTGGTTGTTTGAATAATTAAAGTTGAAAACACATTTGATATGTATATCTTCTTAATTACCCGTAGATAGTTAAATTTGGTTCGAATTATTCTTGCAATCACTGAAATCGATATAAATATAATTCTTTCAAAATTAGGTCAATCAACTTAAATACACAATTGTTATTTTCAATGAGGTGTTAATTGAATATTTTTTGCTTGAGTGCCTTTGAGTACAATCTTGAGTAAGTCATAAAATTGGATCAAAATATTTATTCATTGTGAGATGAACTTTGTCAATTAACCTGCCTTTTCCTTGATTGTTATTTCTTGGTCAATAGTTCCTTCAACCAATCTTCTAAAAATTTAACGTTTTTACTTTTAATTGTCTATCACTTTTTGAATCACTCATTTTTCCTAAGGAGATGACCTTGGTAATCTACCAAATTACAACGGGATAATCTTCCTACTCGATAATCAACCAATACTATTGATGAGTCCAGATTTAACTAAGCTAAGGCCCAATCCGAACGGAGTCGGAGAAGCCCATAGAAGATCCCAAAAGACCCATGTAGTTGGGCCAACTAAGTGGCAAACGACAAGGAAAACGGAGGAAGGGCCAAGACCACACGAGGCAGCGAGGAGCGTCGCCCGAAGCACCTGGGGCGCCGCCCAGGGCACCAAGGGCGCCGCCCAGGCCCCTATGGCGCCCGGCTCCGCGCTCGGCCTCTCCTTCGTCCGCTCCTGCGACCTCTCCTCCTTCGCCATTTGACTCCGGTGCGAATCCAAGTCTAATTCAAATACGAGCTCGACGTCCGACCTCAAGACCAAGACGAGCACCAAGCCGAGTTCGAAGTCCGACCTCAAGACCAAGACAAGCACCAAGCCTAGCTCGACGTCCGACCTCGAGACCGAGACGAGCACCAAGTCGCACCAACTCAAGGCCGAACACCAAAGGAAGGGACAAGGCAGCCCAAGGCACCTGGGGCGCCGCCCAGGCCCCCTCCGAAGTGGGCGCCGCCCCCCCTTGGCTCCATTGGCCTCTCCTCTTAGCTCCTCTTCGTGCCTTCATGCAACACAAGTCCAAACCCACTCCGAAGCAAGTTCGAGCTCAAGACTCAAGTCCAAGGCTAAGCATGAGCACACTCCACACCCGGATGACGTTCGAGTAAATAGGAGCACATGGAGGAAGACCCGGGATACGAAGATCTCCTACCATAACTCTACTTGCCAAAGAGGCTCACTCCTACCATAACTCTACTTGCCAAAGAGGCTCACTCCTACCATGTTTGTACTTACCAAATTGACGGGAGACTTCTCCCTCACGTCACCGCCTCACCGCCTCGGTAAGCCCTCACTATATAAAGGGCAACAGGAGAATGACTCGGAGAATACACTAGACTAGTTACTCTCTGCAAGCTCTTTCTCTCTCTCTCTCTAGACTCATTGTAAACTCTCCGGAGTACCACCGTTGATCAATAAAACATCCCAGGCCACCGTCGCCGTTCGAAGAGTGGACGTAGGTCACCCGGACCGAACCACTATAAATTTCCTGTGTTGACTCTTATTTACCGTTTTACCACTAATTGCCATTGATTGCTCATTAAATCACCCTTGTGACTGTTGATCTCGCACCATACTATTTTGTGCATCATCAGTTTGGCGCCGTCTGTGGGAAACGACGTAGTCTTCCTACCTTTCTCGTAATCTATGGCAATCACCACCAGATCGAGGTCTCATCAACCCGGAGACAACAACCCTGTGCACCAGGAGGAGGCTCTGCCTCCCCTCGCACCCGAAGGACCCTCTGCTACGGCGACTCCCGCCGTTGGGTCACAACAACAACTCCTCAAGACTATGCAATTGCTGGTAAAACAAAACCAGCAGATCATCCAACTGATGCTCACCCAAGGAGGTGCTACCCCTCATCCAGAAGGAGCAGTCCCCATCCCTCCGACTGGGGAGGAACAGCAGCCCGCACCTCACGAGCGTCAAGCAGCCCCTCGCTATGGGGCCCCTCGCCAGAATGCCCTGCGACCGCAGAGCGCCCCTCGCCTAGCAGTCCTTCCTCAATGCGCAGGGAGCTCACGCATCCCCCCTTCTCATGTGCATGCGCAGGAGGACGAAGGAGAGAGCCAATACGGAGACCATGAGAGCCAGTACCGCCATCCGACCGAGGATGTCCCCAACCAGTGGGACGAGAAAATAAGGGAGGTGCAAAACCAGCTTGGCGACGCCCTCAACGCCATCAAGGCACAGGCGCCCACGACCGTGGACTACCTGGTAAGACGCACCGACACGCCCTTTATCACTGATATTGTCAACTACCCACTACCTTCGAAGTTCAAGATGCCCAACATTGAGACCTTCGACGGTAACAGAGACCCCATCGACCATCTGGACACCTACAAGTCCCTCATGCAGCTCCACAATGTGCCTGAGGAGATCATGTGCAGGGTGTTCCCTACCACCCTGAAGGGGTCCGCCCGCCAGTGGTTCTCCAAACTCAGGCCCTCTTCCATTCGATCCTTCGCAGAGCTAAGTAAGTCCTTCGTCTCCCACTTCATAGGGGGACGCCGCCACCATAAGTCAGTGACCCACCTGCTCACCATCAAGCAGGATAGGGACGAAAGCCTCCGTAGCTACCTTGCCCGCTTCAACGAGGAGGTCCTCCAAGTCGAAGAACCAGATGACAAGGTAGCCCTAGCCGCCTTTATCGCTGGACTTCGCACCTCCAGCTTCATGTTCTCGGTCATCAAAAAGCCTCTCTCTAGCATGCCCGAGTTACTATCCAGGGCCCAAAAATACATGAACGTCGAGGACGTCACCAAAGCCCGTAGAGGTGAGTCCTCCCGAGGGGAGAAAAGGAGAGACAGTCGAGAAGACCGAAGGGAGACTGAGAACAAGAGAAAGAAAGCCGAGAGGGTCCCCGTAAAGGATTGCCTCGGACCACTACCCCCGAGGGACCGACAGCCATTCACCCCACTCAATGCCTCGGTGGAGCACATCCTACTCCAGATACAGGATGACCCAGCCATCCGTTGGCCCGGAAAGATGAAATCTGATCCCAAGCACAGGAATCCCAGTAAGTACTGTCGTTTCCACCGCGACCATGGACATGACATGGATGACTGTTTCCAGCTGAAAAGGCAGATCGAAGAACTCATCCAACGGGGTCATCTCAGATAGTATGTAGCTGGTCGAGGCCCAGCACCTCCGCAAGAAGAACGAGAGCACCAGCCTCCCCTCGGTGAGATTCATACCATCGCCGGAGGGTTAGGAGGAGGGGGTGACTCTAATTCCGCCAGAAAGGCTCACGTCCGCAGAGCCAAACAAGCGGAGTCTCATGACTCTCGCCCGACGAAGACCCCAAGACAGGGGGAGGAGGAGGTCATTACCTTCTCACAAAGAGACCTTGCAGGAGTCCAAGTCCCTCACGATAATCCTTTAGTGTTAACCCTGATGGTGGCTCACTACCAAGTCAGGAGGATCCTAGTCGACAGTGGGAGCTCAGCCGATATCCTGTTCGTCACGGCCTATGATAGCCTTCACCTTGACAGGGAGAGGCTACAGCCGGTTAGAACTCCCTTGGTTGGTTTCTCAGGAGAAAGAGTTCAACCATTGGGATCCGTCACCCTACCCGTCACAGCAGGGACTGCTCCCCGGAGATCTACAATCATGGTAAACTTTCTCGTGCTTGACTGTCCTTCTGCTTACAATGTGATACTTGGACGCCCTGCTCTCAACGCCTTAAGGGCAGTACCCTCCACTTACCATCTACTCCTCTGTTTTCCAACTCCCAATGGGATTGGAGAGATAAGAGGAGACCAGGTCTCAGCCAGAGAGTGTTACGTAGCCTCAATGAAGGCTAGAGGACCGCAAGAGACTCTACAAGTTGAAGTGTTCGATCCTAGAGATGACAACACCATGGAGAGGGGTGAACCAGCAGAAGAGCTCCAACCAGTGATACTAGATAACACCCTTCCAGAGAGGAAAGTCTACTTAGGCTCCTCACTCTCCCAGGAGCTGGCATCTGCTTTGATAGACTTCCTCAGGAGAAACACGGACATCTTCGCCTGATCCCATGAGGACTTGGAGGGCATTGACCCCGAGGTGGCCTCCCACCGACTCAATGTTGACCCCAGATGCAAGCCTGTTCGTCAGAAATTGAGGAGTGTGAGCACCAAGAGGGGACAAGCCATGGAGGAGGAAATAGACAAGCTCTTGACTAACGGGTCCGTAAGGGAGGTAGCCTACCCAGACTGGCTATCCAATGTGGTAATGGTGACAAAGGCCAATGGGAAGTGGCGCCTCTGCGTGGACTTCACGGAACTCAACAAGGCCTGCCCCAAAGACAGCTACCCTCTCCCCCGCATCGACTCATCGACGCCACAGCGGGACACGAGCTCCTAAGTTTCCTTGATGCCTACTCCGGTTACAACCAAATCAGCATGTTCTCCCCAGACCAAGAGAAGACTTCGTTCATCACCCCTAAAGGCACTTACTGCTACAGGGTGATGCCATTCGGACTTAATAACGCCGGAGTCATGTACCAGCGCCTCGTCAACAAGATGTTCGAGGCCCAGATCGGGAAAACCATGGAAGCATATGTGGATGATATGTTGGTGAAGAGTGTAGTAGCCACTGATCACATCGCACACCTGCAGGAGACCTCCGAAGTGCTGAGAGCCTACAAGATGAAATTGAACCCTGAAAAGTGTGCCTTCGGTGTAGGCTCAGGGAAGTTCCTAGGCTTCATGGTCCATAAAAAGGGCATCGAAACCAACCCAGATAAAATCAGAGCAATCTTGGAGATGAAGTCTCCTGCCTCAACCAAGGAGGTCCAACGCCTCAACGGAAGAGTAGCG
>JAHQCQ010045593.1:12293-34263 GCA_023539305.1 Ilex asprella
ATGTATATCTTCAATGAGACCCCCTCTAGATAAGCATATCTTCAATGAGACCCCCTCTATTTTTTAATTTTTTTTAAGTATTAAAATTTCGAGTGAATTAAAATTCGATTCAAGCTAATTAAAATTTATTTTTTTCATATTAAAATTTGAGCCAATTAAAAATTATTATTTTTTACTTATTAAATTTGGGCTAATTAAAATTCTATTTGAGGCAATTAAAAATTATTTTTAATTGACTCAAGTCAAATTTTAATCAACCAATTTTTAATACATAAAAATATAAATTTTAATTGAATCAAATTTTAATTAACACAAATTTTAATAAGTAAAAAAATATAAATTTTAATCGACTCGAAAGCGAATTTTAATCGGCGCAAACAACTCAGGTAGAGTTCAAATCGACTCAAATTTTAATATGTAAAAACTAAATTTTAATAGGTTCGAATTTTAATACATTAAAAAAATAAAATTTATTCAACTTCAATAGAATTTTAATTGGTTCAAATTTTAATATGTAGAAAAATAAATTTTAATAGGCTCGAATTTTAATAAAATTTTATGTAAAAAAATTACTTGAGGTTTATGTAAGGGCATTTTTGATATTTTAGATTAATATTTTTTGTTAGAAATGGTAGTTTAATGGTAGGGAGTGTTAGTGATGTTTAAATATAAACTAGAAGGAGTGTAATTGAAGATTCAAAAACTAGAGGGGTGTCTTTGAAGATATGATAAATTAGAGGGGGTGTGACTGAATTTTTTCCTAAAAATAATTGTCATTTATAATGTCGGATCCTAGGAATGGTTTTGAGTTTCCACATATGGTTCCATAGCTCTGGTTGTGTGGAGCTAGATTTTCTTTCATTGCAAACCATCTTATCTTCCTTTTCCATTCTAGCCACTCAATACCCTGATTTAACCGAATATTTGCCCAGTTTATTGAAATGCCACTCTTTTGTCTTCTCCTGCTAGTTAGTGTGATATGATTAACTAAAGAGATGGCCAAGAATTGATTGGTGCTCAACAAAAAAACTGAATTAACACAAAGATTAAGTTTATGAATGGCCAAACAAATTATATTGGGGTGGATTAGTTTCTAGAGAAAGAGCAAGAAGCTTACTTAAAAGCGAAAAAAGTAGGGTTGGGTAGGGAAGGAAGAAGATACATCTTTGTGGGGGAAAATACTATACTTCACGTGAAGGGTCTTTCCACTCGATTATACATGAGTAATTGCACGTTAGACCTAGAAAGGGTGAATATGTTAATTTCAATTCGGCTTGAACAAAAACTAATTTTAACTTAATTCAACCATAATTACTAATTTCAATGTAAATTTGTCAATTAGCCATTTGAACCCAAACCTATCCTGTAAATTGATGTATGAATTAGTCAATTGAAAAAAATTTCACCTTAATTTCACAGAGAGGTAAATCCCCAACCAAAGCCTCAATCACCAAAACTCCTATTTAATGACCTGAAAGATAATCAATTCATCAAACACATGGAGTGCGTGTGTGCATCAATTGCAAGTGTATAAGCAAATAAACCAATAAAGAGACACAAGCAATTGTTGACGCAAAAATCCTTCACGAAAAAACATCGGGAAACTTCTCTAGGGTTCACTAAAGCCTAATCCACTAACTCAAAGTTGATCTAAAAATACTCGAATGTTATACCTCAGCCAATTCACATGGTTAAACGCTTCTTTCTTTCAATAGATTTCTCTTTCAGAAGTGCCTCTCCAATGTCATGGGTGGCTTCACTTAAACGTCTCCGCCGCGATGAGTCTGTTAGGCCTCAAGCAATCTTCAAGTGTTTGTTTGGTTAACAAGAGAATGGTGGAAAAAAGGGCAAAGAGGAAAAAAAAAATGTTGGAGTTTGTTTAGCAGGAAATGAAGGTTTCTCAAAAAAAAAAAAAAATTCCCACATGATCAGATTTTCTCATATTTGATAGTTTTTTATTTCCCACAAAATTTGTAAAATTTTTTTTTTCCCCATGAAACTTTTTTATCTATTTGCATTATTTACCACTCTGCTCCTATTTTAGCATACCAGAACTTTTCTTAGCACTATGAGTAATTCAGACAATTAAATAAAATTTCTTGTAACTTTCTTGCTTTTCAAATTACAAAATGAAATTTTATTAAAACTTTCTTACAAAATTTTCATCCTAATCCAACACATACAAGAAAATGTATTTTTTTCATTTTTGTTTCTTTCACTTCACTTTTTATCACTTTCACTTTTTATCATCTTTGTCTTTCTAACCAAACAGACCCCAAGGCTTCACACCCAAGACTTTCGGAATACAAACTTCTCCAAGTGGATTTTGGATGACATCAATCAAGATCTTCTTTTTCAATGTGTGAGGTTGAATGAAAGAATCAAGATGATTGACCTTTTTGGACTTAGGGATTTAGGGTTGCTCTTGAAACTCTCTAGAAATTTTTGAATTTTTTCTAACTCATAGAGACTTATCCAATGTATAAACTATAGCCTCCTATTTATAGGCCACAAAAATAAAGTTTCAATGGAGCCAAAGAAAATTCAAATTCGCGACTGACTGCTCAAACAATGGGAGGGCACTCAAGATGATGATGGTTTCTGGAGCGAAAAATTAGTCATTCTAGAATTTCAGGTGGCAGACCGCTCGAGCCATCTCCTAGAATGTTCGAGCCATCAGAGAGTGGCCTAGAGAGCTGTCCCCACTAATTCTCCAGATTTGTCTCCCTAAGTGTTCAAAGATCGCCCTAGCTAGGGTGAGCGACCAGAGGGTAGTCCCTACTGATTTTTAAGGTAGAAATCAAATAAAAATTTGTCATCTTTCGCACTAAATAGTGTTGCTCAAGTAAGGTCCAATAAATGACTCAATCTTTCATTTCAAAACACATTTAAGGTATAGAAAATGTTTTCCAATAAAAAGTCTTAGGAGTCATTTCTGAATATTTGCCCAGTTTATTGAAGTAATAATGGATAATGCAATTGAAGTAATCACTAGAGGAAGAATCATAACTAAGAAGGATTAACGAGTTAAGATTGAGATAGAGAAACTTGAAGATAAATCAGCAATTTAATCCTTATAAAAGTCCAAATTTAAACAAAACTCATTTAAAGTTGGATTATGAAAGTTTTATAGAAGATAAAGATTTGACACGTTTTCAGTATTTTGGTCATAAAATTTGACTCTTATATCGGATTTACCTAATCTTTGTGGAGTTAGAAAGAAGATTTCAAGGGCTACAAAAGTATATTTCACTAAACCTTCGTGATTCAGCCTCTAAATATGCAAAATTCAAGCTCGAAGTCTTGACAAATTTTGTACCCGCGCGCTCCAAGATTTTATGCACGAGATTTAGATTTTTGTTTGAAAAAGAATTCTTCCAAATTCAACCTTATATCTTCTACCTATACCTAAGATTTATTTTATTATAAATAAAGGCTCTCATCTATTGAGAGAAATAATTAGGATTAGGATTATTATTTTCTTTCCATCTTTTTTTTTTATAGTTTTTATTCTAAGTTTTATGGCTTGCTAAAAGCCAAACTAAAGCTAGGGGAGATATTTTCAATGAAGCACGTTATTTATTATTGATTCAATGTTCTCTTTAATATATGATTTATTCTTATAATTTAATTCTTGTTCTTTAGTAAAGTGTTTGCTCTTTGTAAATCCTTGAGTCATTCTGTCATGTACATGGATTGCTTGAGAATTTCCCTGCAAGTCAAATAACTGGTTATTCCATGTGCAATTCATGTGCATGTATCTTTTGTGTTGTATTTGTTCTTAATTTCGAGGATGAAATTATCTTAAAAGAGGGAAGCATGTAAAACTCGAAAAATTTGATAAATCGATTAAATGGGTAATACGGTGATTAGACCATTTAAGCAAGGTTAAAAATCTAAAATTTTATATAACTCAGAGGTTGTGCGAAGTAATATAATACTCGGGAGTCCGAGGTCGAACCATAGGGAATTGAGAAAAACTTAGAACACAAAGAAAAATAAAAGAAAATTGTTTTGAAAAAAATTGTTATAGATATTTTGAAATTTAATTTCAAAACAATAATTAAAAATACTAAAGCATTGGAGATACCCTTTCAAATCCACACAATAATTAGTAATGATCTAGTTTTCAAACTCGATTGAGAATCAACTGAGGAGTGATCCCAATCGGAATATTTAACGGTCATAATATGAAAATATCAAAAGTTATAATTAACAAATTATCTGAATAAATATAATAATTTACTTGTAGATCATAAACATTTACCATGCCCAGAGTCTACGATAAATCAAGTTTTCTAATAAGTAAATTTTATTTTATTGTAAATAATAAATCAACTATTTTATGAGAAATTCTAGTATGATATGATTTTCATAGAGGTATTGTTTGCACCACTTGTCTTTCTTGTTCACTCTTCCACTCCCCAAATCTGTTATCAATATCACCTCTTCAACCATGATGACAGTACACCACTATGCCATTGTTCATGTCATAAGACATGTCATGAGTTTAAGTTTATGTAAAATATCTTATTCATCTACTTCAGGAGTACTTAGGGGCTTAGGGCTGTCCAGGAATAACTCAAATGAAGGATAAGTTCTTTCTCAAGTTAGAGAGTTTGGTCAAACCTAAGTTCTTTTTGTACTCTAAACAAAATAGAAGAAAATGAGTCTAATCCCACCAACTAGAATTTGTGACTTAATGTCAACGTTCTTTGGTGTTATAATGGGCAATATTTAACTCGATTACTTTGAAATAAATTAACACCACGCTTAACCGAAAAATAGACTGTCCACATTCAATAATATTATGTAAGACACTAAAAAAACTCCCAGAATTCCGATTTTTACGTTGTTTCTAACATTTAGCATGGAACTGAGAATTAAATATATATAATACAAATATTTTTTTTTCCTTTATGAAATAGTCACAAAATTCAAAGAAGTTCTTTTTTTACTTAGAAGCAAATACTATGTACAAAACCAAATCATATTATGGAAACTCTCTTGTTCACTTTAAATCATATTATGTAAATCTCGTCTCCAACTGTAATTAGTACAGCAGACCGCCAAAGTTAAAAGAGTTAATGCTACCCAATTTGAATAAATCACGTCAGAGTAATCTTACATGCATATAGTTTATATTTTCCAGCCAAATCATTTTTGGATTTGTATACCTTCGTGTGAGTCAAACGTTCTCTAAATAGCAGATAATGGGTAAAGAATTTAAGTGTAATTCATCAAATATAAATGTTGATGATACCAAAAATAATTCCAAGGTTGAGCTCAGATCTCTGGAACAGGTTGAGAGGTCAGACAAAGAAGATGAAGAGCACGGAGGACCAGAGCTCAGCCACACGCCAACAACAAAGCGATTGGAATGACATAGGGACAGCTGGATAGACAACAAGCATCCCTAAAATAAAGGGAACGAGAACGGAAAGCTAGAGTCAAGACATAAAACTCTCAACCAACCAAGATCTTCTCTCGAAAATCAAGGGAGATCCCACAGATGCAAGACAAGGATCTCGGGGTAGATCCCTTAGAACTAGAAATCAGCCTATATATGTGGAACAATACCTCCATTGAGAAAAAAGAGACCGAGAGATACAAAACAGAGAGGGAGAGGCTATTCTGTAACCCAAATAATCAATAAAGAAAAGGGAGCAAGAGCCTCCATTAAAGAGTGGACTAGTCATGCCTTGTAGCTGGTGAACCACTATACATCCTCATTGCAATCATCCCTTGTCCCAGAACATTACTATTCATTAGTTAAGAGTCTTGTAGCTCCGTGTTAATTACCCGGTATTCCCATACCTTCAGCTCGTCCACGCGAAATTTACACCATTAGTTTGGCGCCATCTGTGAGAACGACTGTTCTCGTTTTACAAATACGCTGATCTTTCAGCGACTGATGGTCTCAACTCGCAACATGAGCCGAAGCCAAACCAATCCGCCACGCATACAAGATCAACAGGAAGCCACCAATGACAGACAAGCTGAAAATAATCCAGAAATTAATCCCTTCACAGGGGACCCCCCAACGAATAACGAGTTGGATGCACTCCGTCTTGTTAATCAGCGCCTACTACGACAAAACGATGAGCTTTTGAAACTCTTGAAATGCCCACAGGAGGCACGATCGGCCCAAGAAGGCCTGAGTAATCTTCCTCGCAGGGAACAGTGTCACCTCGACCCCCTCAGGGAGGTCAACGAAGGAGGAGAAAATAGTCTGACCATGGAGAGAAATCCACAACCGCCTCCCAGGAATGGCCACAACGAAGAGGTACAAAGCCAGAACGATGGGGGGAATGAGTAATTTTAACCCCTACCAGCAAGAAAGAAGAAAGAAGATAACAGTATTAGGAATAACGCTTCGAGTATATCAAGCAAGAGCTCAGCCACATGAAGGAGGCTGTAAGGACCAAAGCTCCTGTCACAATGTATGCCCTGGTGCAGCAGTCAGAGTCACCATTCACCACGGGGGTGCTGTACTTTCCTCTCCCCCCAAAATTCAAGTTGCCTCAAATTGAGGCCTTCAACGGAACCAAAGACCCTATGGATCACCTCAACAATTAGAAAAACTAAATGGAGCTGCATGGATATCAGGATCCCGTCCGGTGCAAGGCTTTTTCCATCACCCTTAAAGGTTCAACCCTATCGTGGTTTAACAGACTCCCCCCAGTTTCAATCTCTTCTTTCAAAGAGCTCTCAATCTCCTTCGAATCCCACTTCATAGGAACTCGGATATACAGGAAGCCGAGCTACCATCTCTTAAATGTAAAGCAAGGATCAGACGAGAACCTCAGATTATACGTCCAGAGGTTCAATTCAGAATCTTTGAAGGTAGATGTCCCCGACGAGAAGTTCGCCATAACCGCCTTCGTTGCAGGGCTTGGGGTACAATCGAAGGATCTGATATTTTTCATATCAAAGAATCCCCAAGCAAGTATGGATGAGGTGTTGGCTAAAGTAAAAAAGTATATAAACGGTGAAGAAGCGCTCCTCTCAAATATAGGAAGTTCTTTATCACGAAAAGAGAAGGGAAAGGAAGAAAAGAAGAGGGAGAGAAGTCCCAGGAAAGAAAAGGAGCGAGGCAGGTCTCCCAGGAGAGATAGAGATCGTTCCCCAAAGAGGAGAGGTAATGTGAGAGATCGTCTGGGACCCCTACAGCCGGAGTTGCAGCCGAGGTACACACCTCGACAGCTCACCCCCCTTACTGCCTCTATATCACAAGTCTTGCATGAGGTACAGAATGAGAGGTTCCTGAGATGTCCACCTCGGATGAAGGCAGATCCGGCGAAGAGAGATCCCACCAAGTATTGTGATTACCACAAATATCATGGCCGTCACACGGATGATTGCATCTAGCTTAAGAAGGAGATTGGGTTTCTAATCCAGTGAGGGCAGTTACATCGCTTTGTGGCCCATGACTATCTAAACCGAGCTCTTCCACCGCCACCATCTCAGCCACAGGCTCCTATGCAACACCAACAACCTATTGGAGAGATTAGAGTAATATCAGGAGGTTTACAGGAGGAGGAGAATCCAGTGCAGCCAAAAAGGCTCATCTGCACAGAATCCGAGGTGATGAGATGCTAGAGATATACACTACGACCAAAGCGTCACGACTAGACACAACCATAACCTCTTTAGACTCAGATTTGGAGGGCTGCCACCACCCCCACGACGATCCGTTAGTAGTAAGAGCTGTCGTGGCTAACAGGACAGTGCATCAGGTCCTGGTAGACAACGGGAGCTCAGCAGACATCATCTTTGTGTCTACTTTCGACAAGATGGGCATAGGAAGAGAAAAGCTAGAGCTAGTGAATACTCACCTATTGAGATTTTCAGGAGAAAGGGTGTTACCCCTAGGATCAATTCAGCTCGTACTCACCATAAGAGACCCTCCCTGCTAGGCCACTACAACTGTAAAATTCCTAGTGGTTGACGCACCCTCAGCATACAACATGATGTTAGGGAGGCCTTCCTTGAATTGAGTGAAAGCCATCCCTTCGGCATACCATCTTGTCGTGAAGTTCCCGATAGAAAATGAAGTTGGAATGGTCAGGGGAGACCAGCGTATAGCTAGAGAATGTTACGTAGCCTCTATGAAGCAGAAAGAGGTGGAGAACATTCAAATGGATGAGCTCGACATGAGGGATGAGCTGGAAACCAGACCAATACCTTCGGAAGAGCTAGAGTCTGCTCAGCTCGATGAGGAACCAAAACACCTTGTCTACGTTGGGTCCAAGCTAAGCAAGGAAATTAAAGACCTTCTTATCCAATTCCTGAAAGAAAACGCTGAAGTATTCGCTTGGAAGCAAGAGGACATGGAGGGCATTGATCCCTCGATTATTACTCACAAGTTAAGCATAAACCCTGCCTGTAAGCCCGTCAAGCAAAAATGAAGGAGCTTTGCCCCGAAACGCCAGAAAGCCATCAATCAGGAGGTCAGTAAGCTTCTCCAAGCCAAGGCCATCAGGGAAGTAGACTACCCTATCAAGCTAGCCAATGTGGTTCTTATTAAGAAAACCAATGACAAATGGCGATTATGCATAGACTTCACTGATCTAAATCGAGTCTGTCCCAAGGATAGCTTTCTTTTACCTCGGATTGACTTGATGGTAGATGCAACCGCTGGGTATGAACTCCTCAACTTCATGGACACCTTTTTAGGGTATAACCAGATTAGAATGGACCCCAATGACCAAGAGAAGACCTCATTCGTAATAGAACAAGGAACGTACTGTTACCAGGTCATGCCCTTTGACTTAAAGAATGCAGAAGCCACGTACCAACGCCTGGTGAACAGAATGTTCCAGAGGTAAATTGGAGCAACAATGGAAGTCTATATTGATGATATGCTGGTCAAGTCTTTAAAGGCTAAGCTCCATATCCAGCATCTGGCAAAATCCTTCGGGGTTCTCAAAGAATACAAGATGAAGCTTAACCCTGTCAAATGTGCCTTCAGGGTTTCGACAGGGAAATTTCTAGGCTTCATAGTGAATAGCAGTGGGATAGAAGCTAACCCGGCCAAAGTGAAGGCAATATTAGATATGCAACCACCCTCAAACATGAGATAAATCCAACGACTGACAGGGAGAATAGCTGCCCTGAGCCGTTTCGTGTCTCAATCAAGTGACAAATGCCAGCCTTTCTTCCAAGTGCTGAAGAAAGCTTTTGAATGGGATGCTCAATGTTAATAGGCATTTAGGTCCCTAAAGGTTTATCTAAGTTCCTCCCCAATTTTGGTCAGTCCCATTGAAGGAGAGGTGCTCACCTTGTACTTGGCTATCTCAGATTTCTCTATCAGCGCAGCACTTGTAAGAAAAAAAGACAGAGCTCAACAACCGGTGTATTACTGCAGCAGAGCTCTCAGGGGTGCAGAAGAGAGGTACCCAAAGATGAAAAAACTTATCTTAGCCTTGGTCACTACGGCCAAAAGGCTCAGACCATACGTCCAGGCCCATACCATAGAAGTTCCCACAGACCTACCGATGAAACAGGTGTTACATAAGCCTGAGTCCTCTGGGAGATTAGTGAAGTGGGTCATCGAGCTCAGCGAATTCGACATCAGGTATAAACTAAGAACCGCTGTAAAAGGTCAGATCCTGACAAATTTCATCGCATAATTTACAACAAGGACACCTATGGAGACCACACAACTAGTACCTAATCTCCTAGTATGGAAACTCTCGGTAGATGGTGCAGCCAACGCCCAAGGAAACGGAGCGGGTCTAATCTTGACCTCACCTGACGGAGTGGACGTCGAATACGCCCTTAGGTTTGGATTTAAAGCCTCAAACAACGAGGCTGAATATGAGACTGTTATTACCGGGTTCAATCTGACAAACTCAATGAAGGCAGAACAGTTAGAGATATGCAGTGATTCACAGCTCGTGGTAAGGCAAATAGAGGAGTCTTATAAAGCTAAAGGAGAAAAGATGATCCTTTACCTCAGAAAGGTACAGGAATTGATCAAGAAATTTGTACAAGTTAAAATCAAGCACGTTCCCAGGTCTGAAAACTCAAGAGCGGACTCTTTGGCAAGGCTTGCAACCGCCTCGCAGGAAAGTTTGGAAAGACTAACTCTAGTGGAGCATCTAGAAAAACCCTCCGTTGACCTTGAGGATGAAGAAATACTCTCTGTGCAAGCCTCACCAAGCTGGATGGACCCTATTCTGAGGTACCTCTGGGATGGAATCCTGTCAGAGGGCCCCAAAGAAGCAGTAAAGCTAAGGACCAGGTTAGCCAGGTTTTCTATTTTACAGGGAAACCTTTACAAGCGGGATTTTTCAACACCTCTCCTTAAATGTGTGGAGAGTGAAGACGCCAATTACATACTCAGAGAAATTCATGATGGAGTGTGCGGCAACCATATCGGAGCGCGGACATTGGCAGGAAAAGCATTAAGGCAAGGATATTATTAGCCCACAATGCTCAAGGATGTCATGGAGTTAGTCAAGAAATGTGTTGTCTGCCAAATAAACGCCAACCTCCTCCATTGCCCACTAGAGCTCCTGACCTCGGTGGTTAGTCCTTGGTCCTTTCAGCAGTGGGGTTTGGATAGACTTAGGCCCCTTCCAATTGGTGTCGGACAATTCAAATTCGCCATCATTGGGGTGGACTACTTCACTAAATGGGCAAAGGTGGAGCCTTTGGCTACGATCACGGAGCAGAAAGTCCAGAACTTCACGTGGAAGTCAATAATCTGTAGGTTTTGAATCCCCAGGGCGATAGTTTCTGATAATGGGAAGTAATTCGACAACTCCAAGTTCAAGGGATTCTGTGCTGAGCTGAAAATAAAGAACTACTTTTCAGCCCCAGCTTATCCATAATCCAATGGACAAGCAGAGGTAACTATCAGGACCATCAAAGCTGCGCTGAAAACCAAGCTTGAAGCTCTGAAAGGAAAATGGGTAGAGCACATTCCAGAAGTGTTATGTGCTTATAGAACAACTGCAAGGTCAGCAAACCAGGAAACGCCATTCGCTTTGGCTTATGGGACGGAAGTAGTATCCCCAGTAGAAATTGGGATACCATCTCCCAAGACCGAGCTCGCAGATTCGGAGCACAACGAGGAGTCACTCCTGATGAACCTCGACCTCTTTGATGAAAAAGAGACAGAGCTCTGCAACGCATCCAGGATTACCAGAGAAAAATCGCAAGGTACTACAACAAAAGAGTCAAGCATAGAAGCTTTATGGTGGGGGATTTGGTGCTTAGAAAACTTCTATTCGCCCGAAAGGACCCCTCCCATGGAAAGTTAGGTTCAAATTGGGAGGGTCCCTTCGTTGTTTCTAGGGGAATAAAACCTGGAAATTACGAGCTGCAGACCGAAGAGGGGAAAGTCCTACCTCATTCCTGGAACGCGGAGCATCTCAAAAGGTTTTTTCAGTAAGTACTCCCTGTAATAGAATCGTTTCTAATAAAGTGGCAAATTTTTGATTCAGCCAAGTATGAGACAAGTATGATTCTCTGAAATAGCTTAAAAGTCAAAAGATGGGCTCTATAGCTCACGATGAGCTCTTAAGCTCATTAGCTCGCTGATGGGCCCTACAGCTCACCAAGAGCACGCAAGTTCATAGCAGAAAGAGCCCAGAAGCTCACGATAAACCCTCGTTTATAAGAAGAGCTCTATAGCTCAGAAAGAGTCCAGTAGCTCACGATAAACTCTCGTTTATAAATTAAAGAAGAGCTTCATAGCTCAAAAAGAGCCCAGAAGCTCACGATAAACCCTCGTTTATAAGAAGAGCTCTATAGCTCGGAAATAGCCCAGTAGCTCACGATAAACTCTCGTTTATAAAAAGAGCTCTATAACTCAGAAAGATCCCAGTAGCTCATGATAAATTCTCGTTTATAAATTAAAGAGCTTCATAGCTCAGAAAGAGCCCAGAAGCTCGTGATAAACCTTCGTTTATAAGTTAAGAATGGAGCTCCGTAGCTCGGAAAGAGCCCAGCAGCTCACGGTAAACTTTTGTTTATAAAAAAATGAGCTCATCAATTCAAGATGGACCGCACGGTTCAAAAAAATTAAGCAGGTTCCGATGAGCCCTAAAGGGGAGAAGAGGAGCCCACTAGGCCTGGGGAATCTGGAATACCTACCCAACTTATGAAATTCACAGAAGTGTTTCAGGAACAAACAGTATGCCATAAAGTATCCAAAATGCAGCAGCAGAAAAAGAAAAGCTATCCAGATTACATCAAAGGGCTAAAATATCTTCCAAAAGCAAAATTGCATGACAAAGGCCTCCAGGGTCCTAGATAGAGCTACTAGTTCTCCTCCAAGCGTTTCTTCAACTCAATCACTTCTTCCTTTAAACGGGTGTTCTCTTCCCTTAATTCTTTCTTCTCCTTCTTGACGTTCGAGAGTGAGTTGACAAGCTTGGATCTCACGGAGGAAAGGAAAATTACGCTAAGGGAGGAGCTAGGGGATGAAGGGGACTCGCACGACTTGCGCCTTTTAGAGGACGATCTCACCCCCTCATCCTCCTTAGATTCAGAGGGAGAGAAATCTGGCGAGCTGCAATAGGAATGAAAATCAATAGAAGCTGTTACTGCACTAAGCAAGAAAAGGTTACCAGATGTCATCAATTCTAAAAAATACATGGGGGCAGACTGCTTCACTTGCTCAATCCTTATTGCTTTCGGCAAATCTGGGTCAGTCGCAACTACACAATAAAGCAAAGGTCAGAACAAGAATGCTGAAAAAATGGAAATAGTCAAGAAAACTGCCAAATCCCTTACTTATGCGATCAAACTTCCTCCAAGAACGTGGGACCTTGTTCCCTCGTCGACGATCCTCGACAGATCTCCAAGAATCCCCAGAGGCAAAGAAAAAGTGACTAAGTCACCCGTGGGAGGGGGAAGGAATGTCAAGCACCAACCGACGTTCAGAGAAGTACCTCCACCTGAAACGATTAAAGCAAGGAACATCATCTTCTTCAAGAAAATGGAAGTACAGGAACTCGGCAGTCGTGGAAAACTGATCATTGCCCTAGAGACGCCAGAACAAAAAGAAGCTGATGAGCAAATCCCACCCTTGAGGAGATAAACGGGAGGGAGACAGACCATAATACGCCAAGATGCACCCAACAGAAAGATGGATAGGAAGACGAAGACTCATCTCGAATGCATCCTCAAAGAAACAGACCTCACCTCGAGAAAGATAGTTAGGAGGTTCGTTTGAAGTATGAACTTGGAGAGGCAGTTTCAGTTCTTGAAAGAACTGTCTCTTGATCCCCTCTAAATCCGAGGAGGTCAGAGAAGAAGTAACCAAGAAACGAGATTGGGATTTTCAGTCTATTCCGAAAGAAGAGCGGTCTTCAAAGAAAGACGAAGCAGGAACAGCCATCAAGAAGTCTCAAGCAAAGTGCCAAAAGGATGAGAAAAATTCAAGAAAGCCCCCAAGAGTTATAAACGCAAAAGAGAAGGCACGAAATTTAAAGCCTTAGCCAGATTTGGAAGGACCCAGAACCACACCAAACTTAAAGCCTCGGCCATTCTCTAGGCTTCCTAAGTCTAAAAATATAAAGCTTGAATTAGAAAAATAAGGAAGTGATAAAGGTAATTTCGCCAAAAACATGTGGAGAATCTCCTAAAAATTAAGATTCACGACGACTGGGGAAGTAGTCTAGAATAAAGGGGAGGACAAACAGCAGTGTTCACTCATCATCATCTTCCCCAGCTACATTCTCATAATTAGCAAAAGAATCCAGAACACCTCGACCTCGAGTCAAACTCCTTAGGAGATTCTTTCGCATTTAGCAGGGATAAGGCTAGCTCGAACGGACATACAGACCTCCAAAAAAAAACCCCCCAGATCATCAACCACCCAATGCCCCCTAGAGGACACCAAAAATGCAACCCACAGCATTAAAGAGCCGGACAGACCTCTAGCCTTCAGACGAAATACAAAGAAAGGAAAGTCCAGTACAATAAACTACAGCTCCTATTCGAGGGGTAAATTAAAATCCCATGATAAGTAGGCTCAGAGGGCATATGCAGCTGCAAAGATCACCAGCAATGCTGGCAGAAGTAATTTGTACAATTACATCCTTGTTAGGTCAGACATACGATGAGCTAATATCGTGGCATCCGGCGCTTGTTCTTGTTCTGATTAATCAAGCAGATCCTAGAATAAACCTCCAACTTTGAGCCTTGATGAAGGTCATAGATACAACAACGTGAACCTCTCTTTGAGTACTCTCTCAAGGTCAGGGTCACTTCAGACCTTTCAACTTGGCCCCTACAGGGAAGTCCTAAGCTAAAAAGTTCTCAAAGCTCTTCAAACTCGGTAAGATTGTTTCCAAGAAACCTATAGACCTCCTCCAAAATGAGGGAAAGAGATCGGCACATACAGAGCTCGAAGAAATAAGCTCAGCAAATAAGGCTGTCAGGATCACAGGAGAAAATCACGTGAGTCAATACGTTGGAGTCACAAGCGAAAAAGATGCATAAAAGTCATGATAAATATCTTCAAGAACATTCAAGTATGTTCAAACAGCAAAGTATGTTCAACATTTTGCTTGAAAAGGCAGACTACTCTTTGAACCCGATAAATTTTGCTTCAAGGAGAGCTCAGCACCCCTCAAAACAAGGGGCAAGGGGAATATATAAAGATATAAAGCAATCAAGAGGAGCAGTTAAGAAGAGCATATCAAGCACAAGGGGAATATATAAAGATATCAAACAGAACAAGAAAATGCTCAAGTCTAGATTCAAAGAAAGTATATACATTAACATCAGCATCATGGCTTCAGCAAGTAGCTCAAAAGTTTGAGAGATAAAGTATATTTCAAGAATAAAAATTACAACTGATTTCAACAGAAATTACAAACAAAAAATTCTAAACTTCTGGAGGAGGAGTAGACAGATGATCTTGCGATGTAACAGATGCAACCTCAGTAAAAGGGCCAGAGCTTAGTAGCTGAGAAGGCAAGGACCCAGGAGCTGGAGGAGCCGGAGAAGCCGGATTCTCAGGGATGCTGACCCCAAAAGCTGGATTCTCAGGGATACCAACTCCAAGAACATCTGCCCTTTCTGTTACAGGATCTTGGACAAGAGCCTCACTCATGAGGTCGGCAGAGAAGGAAACAACTCGGGGAATGGCTGGAGGAGCAGGCACTTCCTAGTCTAATGCTTCCATAGGAAGAGTTGAGGTGTCTTCCTCGCCATCGGAGTCAGTTTTCTCCAACTCCTCTTCGGTTGGGATAGAAAAATTGAAGTCCAGAACCTTAAAGGACTTGGAGGCTTTGCGCTGAAAAGCGAGCCACCCAGAAGCCCACTGAGTGGTGACACCATCCTCCAACTCGGCAGTCAAATCATTCTTCTCCTTGAGCTCCTCATGAAGGGCCTCATTCACCTCGTAAATGACTTCATGCTCTTGCTTCAAAGTATTAAGATAGCAGTGGGCATCAAAGGCATCATGATTAGCTTTGGACCAGAGCTCAGTCTTATGTTTCAGCTCGTACCCACAATCCTTAGCTCATCTCAAGCCTTCTTCTCCCTCTCCTCGGACTTGTGCTTATCTGATGTGGAGGCATAGAGATAAGAGGCTAGTTGGTTCGCCTTGCCTTGAAGACTTCGCACCTGGGCTCTGAGATTCTCATCCTCAAAAGAGAGCTCGACGACTTTGAACTCGTAAGCCTTCAGAGCCTTGATAGAATCCTCAGTAGAACGAATCCTACCCAGTAGACCCTTTACATGAAGAGCTAGCTAAGGAAGCGGAATAAGAACAAAAAAAAAAGAGATCATCATTAAGAACAAGCAAAGCCAAATAGGGACATTATAGTACAAAGACTTACAGTAGTAACTCCCTGAAGAGCTGAGGCGATTGCTTCTTCAAGAGGCATCGAGCAAGCCCTCTTAATGTCAGAGTATGAGAGAATGGATGTCATAGCCCCTACAGCCAGCTCAACATTTTGGAAAAAAAAGTTCTCTTGCCCCTCCGCCTTGACACTTTTTCCCTTGTCAGCCCCAGGTCTCACCTGGGATGGTTCAATAATTTTGCCAGAGGGGCTGAATAAGACCGTCTCAGATTGAACCTAAGAGATGAACCCCCAGGCCCTCTCGACCTCAGACGAGGTGGGAAAGCTTCGCCTGGCTCATCAGGCATAAGAGGGGCAAGCTAAGGCTACTGGGAAGAGGAAACCCCTGCACTTGGTGGGATGTTTGAGGGTAGAACCTGGATGTCAGCAGCCGAAGCTGGAGAGGGGGAAGGCCCTCCTAGCTTTTGAGCCTTAGCTCTGGTGGAAGGGCTGCCACTAGACCCGGCTTCGGCCTTTCTCTTACTGCCCTTTCCACCTCTCTACAGCTTGGCAATCTTGGCTTCAAGCTTCTCTGCAGACAACTTCATTGTGGAAGATCCTGAAAGGTCTGAACCACGACAATCAGTCAGATCAAAGAAGGAAGAAGGGAAGATACTAAAAATCCAAAGAGTGAGAAGATCACCTAGTGCTTCGTCAGGTTTGACAACCGAAATTGGAGACGGGACTTCTATCGTAACCTCGGGAAGGCTAAGTCCCCTTGTAACTAGGACCTGCAATTGGATGAGCTCAGAATATCTTCTCGGAGCACACTCCAACAGTCTCAGCTTCGCCTCTTCGTCCTCTTGACTGAGCTCGAGTTTGGTACCCGAGAATAACAAAAAAATAGAGCAAATTCAGAAACCTATAATTCTCATAACAAGGCCTGATTGATTCAGGCAATGACTCACCCAAGCTCTCTGGGCAAGACCAAGCCCTAGGGATACCAAGGGTATCCGTCCTGTCAGCAAGATCATACTCCCAGTTTGTGCCCCCGACGAAAAAGAAGTATTCTTTCCAGTACTTGTGAGAGGTAGAAATACTAGAAATAAGCTACTTGGCGTTGGCTCGCTTGGAGGCATACAAGAAGCCCTCCGATGAGGCCAACTTGACATTGAAAAAATTCAAGAACAAGGAAAGAGAGGGAACCCCGAGTTTTAGGTCCTTGAAGATGACCATGAGGCCCACTAAGACACCCCAGAAATTAGGAGAAAGCTGAGAGGGGCACACATTAAAGAACTGTAGGACGATTTTGAGGAAAGAGTGTATAGGAAAGCGAAGACCATTTTCAAAGGCAGCCTCAAAGAAGCAGACCTTTTTGTGAACTTCAGTAACGTAAGGAGTGAAACTATCAGGGCACGAGGGCTGGACACCAGGAGAAAAACTGTAACGGGCACTGAAAATCCTAAGGAGTGAGGGGTCAACCTTACTGGATCCTATGAGCTCGGCTTGCTTAAGGGTGACTCCTAGATACGATGAACCACCAGAGAACCTAGCCCCACTGACCATTCTCTTGCCTTTGCTAGGCTTGAGGGGTAGATGATGAGGGGAGCTCCCCGACTTCAACTTCAGGGTTAAGGGCATCAACACCGGGGAAGTTGTCAATCTCCTCACCCATTTCTCCTAATTCGACATCCTCCTCGGCAGACCTACCATCTAGAGGAGGGACAGAGGATCGAGCAGCTCTGAAAGAGGTAGACATGAGAGGGCAAGAAAAATGGAGAGTATAGAGGCGATAGGGAAGGGTAATACTGGTCAGACACTCCCTAATAACCGTGGGATTAGCACAATAACTACCAACACTGAGGACTCTTACAATGGAACCTCAGTCCATGAAATGGGGAAGGAGATATAGACAGAGGTCACGATTCCAGATGTAAAAGAACCGATAAGCCCAGAAACGCAGCAGCCATCTCGAATTTGAGGAATCTAGAATGAGAAAAGACAAAAGGGGGCAAGAAGGCGTACCTAGCTAGGAGAAAGCAGCGAGCAAAAGCCAAGAACCAAGTCGAAGAAAGAAAGCACTGTGAATTCTCGGACCTAACACGGAGGATATAACTTCAGGAGGAAAATCAGAAGGCTACACCGTCGCGAGGGAGTTTGAAATCACAGAGTGGGAAAATCGCAGACCAAGGGGAGAAGATGAACAGGAAGAAGACGGTTCTAATAACCGTTTGGGCATTTAAAGCTTGAGAGACAGGAACTGAAACGTGCAGGGGAATCGAGGAAGTCATGATTGCCAAGAACCGTCAGGAGACGTGGTACAAGTGCAAGCCAAGATCAGCCATGTGCTTGCCTAGCTCGGATAAAGTAGCTCAGCCCTTACCAAAGCCAGCTCTGACCAAGGGCTAGGGGCATATGATGATACCAAAAATAATTCCAAGGTTGAGCTCAGATCTCTAGAACAGGTCGGGAGGTCAGACAAAGAAGATGAAGAGCTCGGAGGACCAGAGCTCAGCCTCACGCCAACAACAAAGCGACTGGAATGACATAGGGACAGCTGGATAGACAACAAGTATCCCCAAAATAAAGGGAATGAGAACGAAAAGCTAGAGTCAAGGCATAAAACTCTCAACCAACCAAGATCTTCTCTCGAAAATCAAGGGAGATCTCACAGATGCAAGGCAAGGATCTCGGGGTAGATCACTTAGAACTAGAAATCAGCCTATATATGTGGAACAATACCTCCATTGAGAAAAAAGAGACCGAGAGATACAAAAAAGAGAGGGGGAGGCTATTCTGTAACCCAAATGATTAATAAAGAAAAGGGAGTAAAAATCTCCATTAAAGAATGGACTAGTCATGCCTTGTAGCTGGTGAACAACTATACATCCTCATTGTAATCATCTCTTGTCCCAGTACATTATTATTCATTTAGTTAGGAGTCTTGTAGCTCCGTGTTAATTACCCGGTATTCCCATACCTTCAGCTCGTCCACGCGAAATTTACACCATCAAATGTAAGATTAATTATTTTAAATATAGCTTGCAAATCATACATAAAATTTGATGATACACAAAATAATTTTATGTAAGATCAACAGTCGAGTGACTGATGCTATGGAATTAATGGGATAATTAATAAAATAATTAATGATAATCATGTAAATATCGGGTCAACATAAAGATATATAGTAATTCGGTCTGGATGACCTATTCCACTTCGAAAAATGAAAACGGTGGCCGAATAATCTTTATTAATGAAATAAGGTGAGAGAGAGAAAAGTTTAGCTCCGGGAGACGTACAATAATTAGAAGAGAGAAAAAATTATGTGAGCAGTGTGTAAAGATATGTGTGTAGATATATCCTCTCATGTACAGACAACTTACAATTTATAAATATGAATCTCTTAGGTGAGGCGGTGATGTGAGGGCAAATGTACTAGTTTTTTGGGATGATAGTTATAAAAGGTAAGTACAATTAAAAATTGTCTTGATCCTCGAAAGTGGGTATCCCAATGATTGCTCTCCATGTGCTTTAATATTATTGGACTTCTTGATCCATGGGTTGGGTCGAATTTATGATCTGGGTTTGGCCTATCTTTTAGCTAATTTATACTTGCTAGATTTATTGGGCTTAACCCAATTGAATTTAGACTCATTAAAATTGACATAAAATTAATAAATTTGAGTTTAATCTTAAAGAATACTATGAATACAAGTAGACATTTTGTATTTATCAAATAATTGGTCGATAGAGACTTAACTAAATGAGACTGAACCGACATGATTTGATTATAAATAAAGTTGGTATAGATTGATTTTTTTATTTTTTATTTTTGACACAACACAAATTAACCTATGATTCATTATCTTAGTGCTTGACGAGGCGTGTCAAAATTTAATAGTTTCAAATAATACAACTTTAGTTACTTAGACCAACGTGAGGTTCTAATTGCAACTATTTAGACAATTATAATAAAATATGATACATTTGAATTCTTTTTTATACCTGCGGATAGGGTTTCCTACAAACGTGCCTTCAAACGTCTGTAATCGATACTCCCCAATTGTCACGTCCTAGTACGACTCTGCACGTCTACGACATATTAGAAGATCTTTTGGGCTAGCTTATATGACTTATTTATTTACATGGTAAGTTTTTTTTTTTCGAAAAATACTTATATCATAGGTTAGTTATTGATTTTTGCAGGACTCATCTGTTTATTTGTTTTAGTATTATTAGTTCGTGATATCACATGATCTTATTACATGGTATCACCATTGTAATAAATATTTTCTGGTTGAAGCCATCTTTTCCATGTAACCAATAAATGGGTTACATATGAACCAAATTCATTAAGAAAAGCTTAAACCACCGTAAACGTAGCCTTGGGTCAATTGGGTTCCACTTTTATTTCCCATTCCACCTAAGTTTTACTTCCCAACAAATTTAACTAGGGTTCTACACAAGTTAATTGGATCCCACTTACAACCCATCCAATTTACTATTCTACTCTAGTTATTTACTCTTTTCTATCGAAAAAAAGCTACGGTATTACAATAGTATTATGTCAAAAAATAATTTAACCATTGATTTTGATATAAAATTAAAAAGTGCATACATTACAGATTTTTAGCAGTTAAAAAGTAAAAGTACTGTACTGAAAAGTGCATTTCAATATCATTACACCCAACATAATTTTTTTTTCTTTTTTCACCAGAAAGAAAAAATTAATAATGTGTCACTTTTTTATAATTTTATAATTTTCTTTATTATATAACTTGTGCTCACATTTCTTATTTAGATCTATGTTATTTGGTTAAAGAACCAAACTAACCCAAAAGATAATAAAATGTGTGTTCATTCACTTTGTTTCTAGAAACAGATGTTAGTGTTACCGTTCACAAGAGTTTTGCATTTGTCACATCACAAAAACTTTCACCATGCATTGGTTTAAATTAGAAATATGTCCATAAGATTTATACTATGAAGAGAAAATGATTTGCAACTTATTTGCGCTTACTCAAAATAAAGCAAGTTATCACTTCAGATAAAAAACTTATAACATCTTCTGTCAAATCAAAAAAATTAATTGTTGTTAAAATCCAGCGTATAGAAACTTCTAATTCTTAAAACACTTTTACTCGAGAACATAAAGAAAGTAAAAAAATTATATCATTGTCAAATTCCAGTCGACATCAACGAGAACATTGATTCATTTTGTTTAAATTCTAGTGATGGACAAATTAGTTTACACATCACAGTCAAGTAAATAATATAAAATATAATAAAATAGGTAGAGAGAGAACACAGAGTTTATAGTGGTTCGATCAATGAAGACCTACGTCCACTTTCAATGGCTAAGTTCGCCAGTATTTTTATTAACTCCGGTGTGTTTGGGAGAGTAGAGAATTACAAGAGAGGGAGGAGATGAGTTTGCTTTTGTGAGATCTGCCCCCCAAGTGTTGGGGGGCTTACAATTTATAGTTGTCTATGTAGTAATTGCATAGTCAGTCATTAAGGGTAACTTTAATGGTATTGAATAGCCTGGCGACCCCTCCTCTCCTCAACGGGCGACCTCTCCTCCCCTCTCCTCAACGGCAGGGAAGTTATGGTGCTCCCGAAGAACTTGGTCAAAGGTGAAGACAGGTTAGCTCTCTCCAAGCGGTGAAGGTAAGGCTCCTGAATGGCTCTTACTCCAAGGTGGTAGAGGAGGAGGCTCCTGGATTCCAAGGTAGAGAGGGAGAGGCTCTCCAGCTTTTGGACTCCAAGGTGGAGAGGAGGAGACTCTCTAGCTCCTGGACTCTAAGGTGGAGAGGAGGAGACTCTCCAGCTCCTAGACTCCAAGGTGGAGAGGAGGAGGCTCTTGGATGACTGCTTCAACTTTAAAAGTGTAAACCCAAGCGCAGGTTGAGCAGAGTAATATATTCTCGGAAAGTCCGAGGTCGATCCCACGAGGAATAGCAACAAGGAAACAGTCACAATAAACTAACAGCAATCTAAAAGAAAAGATTTGGTTGAAAAGTTGTCGGATGGAAAAGATTGGTTTTGGTAAATAAAACAATAATAAAAATACTAGAGCATTAGGTACTCCCTCTCAACTTCGTATAGTAGTAATTAAAGACTCAAAGACTTGACTTGAAATAGGAATTAAATGTCGGTTAACCCAATTAACAAATCAAGTGGTCGATCCAAAAGTTATACTCAAAAGACTACCA
>JAHQCQ010030337.1:0-10224 GCA_023539305.1 Ilex asprella
CAATATAGGTATCTTTTTGTGTTATTTATATATATATATATATATATATATATATATATATATAATTCATCTGGAATTAATGCAAACAATACTGGTAGCAGCTGTTAGGAACCCACTAACCTAACCATCCTTTGTCGTTTTGCTAGAACAATAACTTTGTTTGATGATTAATGTTATTGACACATAGTTTGAGAATATAATGAGTTGTCACAAATGAAATGATAGTGAACTTAAATTAACAATGAGCTTATTTTGTTATTTAATAAGCCAGTCCTGTTTTAGTATTTATTAAACATGCAAAAATAAATCATGACATTTAATATGCTACCTTGAGGTCAATGATCAAAATTTTGTTTCAAAAGGTTTAAAACGATTCTGTTTTCAAAGAGACTAAATTAAATTATTGATGAAATCAAAATTTTAATATTTTGAGGTATTTTATAATCTTTTGAGATCTTTTATATTATTTCAATGTATTTGCATAATTGTTTTAGAATGTTTCAAGATATTTTGATATATTTTGACTAATATTTTGAAAAAATAATTCTTACATTTTATTAATTTTTTCATTATGTTTCTGAAACGGGTCAATTTTTTTTTGAAATATATCAAAACGTTTCTATTTTTTAGGTAATTGAAACAATACATCGAAACGAAATTTTGATATTTACTTGAGGTGTTTATATCTATACTTTCTTAAGATTGAATACTTCGAACGTTTCAGATCATTTTGTGAATATTTATTGCTACTCTAACGAACAAAATTCACTCTTTGAAATATATTTTCTCGCCCAAATAATTTTGGAGAGACATAACCACCCAATTTAGAGTGTCAATCGTGTGTGTGATCTGTATATTGTATATTTTTATGTTGTGTCATTGTTATTCGTGTCGTATTTGTATTAAGACTTTTGAAAAAAAAAATCTATTTAGTATGTTCTGAGTATTAAATATTAGTCTAAATTATTTATTATGTGTATTTAATAATTATGTTAATTTTATAATCGTACGTGTCGAATTTGTGTCAGGTTCGTATTAACGGTCAGAATTGACCCCCTACACCCAATAGCTCTATTTCAAACTATCTACTCTCCCAACTCCTTTGTGTCTATCTCTCACACGTCTCTTCTCTCTCTCTCCATTCCTCCAACTCTCTCTGTTTCTCTTAGAAACAACGGCTGTCTCTGAAAAACCAGCGGCAAACTAGGGTCCGCATCGCAGATTTAATCCTTGAAAGATTAAATAGTGAGACTTAAGAAATTTCTACAGTAAAATAAGAAAAAAAAATCAATTGAAGGGAGTTTTAGACATATTTGAGAGCCCTTCGCATGACACCTTCCCTTGTCCTCGAGACTTGTACCCTCAACTGTTTGTCCTTCGGTGTTCTTTCATCTATTATGTTTTTGCCACATGGCTACAATCTGGAGAATTAATGACCAATTTATGATAGTTTTTAAATAAAATTATCAAATTATGATATTTTTTTTAATTTATTTACTAGACTATGGTATTTTTTTAACAAAAGGGAGTTAACAATCCCGCTTTAAAGATAAAACATGTTCGATGCTTTTTTCGGAAATTGCTTCTGTGGGATATGATCACACATTTATTTAAAAGCGGGGTCGTCCGTAGTTTGGTAAATTAGTTTAAAAGTACTGTAGTTTGATAATTTTGTTTCAAAATTATGGTAAATTGGTACTTAATATCAATTTGAATGGTATTATTTTTTGATAATTTCATGTGATATTCTTAGGAGCTTATACATTACACATAATTATGTGAAATATATAAAAAAAATTGTGAGAAAAAAAAACCATAAGAGTAATGCCTCACTTAGAAATTAATGTTGAGTTTTGATTAAATGGTGAAAATTGGGTGTTTGTAGGTAGAAGGGGTAAAGAGGTTTTGGAATCAAAGTAATATCAAGGGGAAGACTAGAAATGTAATGGAAATGGACCAGGAAGCATTAGCAAGCAAATAAGAGAAAAGGCCTGTTGTATTGGTACAACTTGTATCGGTTCATCTGGCTATAGAAAGGTCTTGTACCAGTACAACCTTGCTTGTACCAGTTCAATATTGAAGAATAAAGGTGGTTGTATCGGTTCATCATAGCTTTGTACCGGTTCAAACATCAACAGAGAGTTTTGTACTGGTTCTTCACACACAACTACAGCGCGCCAATTGTGGGGCACGTGGCGTGTGCAGGCTGTTGTGTTGCTGGTTTTCGTGTTGGATGTTTGTCTTTATGATGGCTGTGTGTGATGCAGCTGTTGCTGCTGGTGGTTGTTCTGCTAGGTGCTGCTGTTTGGTGCTTTGCTGATCATGTCTTGAGGTTCAGTTATGCTTTGCCTTCTCTCTGTTTTGTCCTTTTGGAATGTGCTTTTTCCTTGTATTCTTTTGTTATGGGGATGGGGGATCTTCTTTCTCTTGTTTAAGAAGATCTACCATCCCTTTTGGTTTCACATATGTACATTTTCCCTTTTCTTTTTATGATATTATCTTACTTACCCAAAAAAAAAACTACAGCGCACAAGTTTCGAGCTTTCATTCTGTTGCCGTGAAGACTTCTCCATCAACTTGCACACTTCTTGAGTGGCTACCACTACCTAGGACCTTGCTTTTGATTGGTTGTTGGCACCTCCAAAGCTTCACAAGTGCGCTCCGATTGGACGACACCGACAGGAGGAAACTTCTTCGTGAAATCACCACCACCCATCACCTCACACGTAGCCAATGAAGAGGAAGAAGGAAGAGATGCTATTATATATACATTGCTATCCACATTTGAAGGGAGGAGCCTGAGTTCTTGGTCTTAGTCTTAGCTTTTACGTTTTGTTTAGAAAGTTGTATTTTTGCCGGGTTTTGGAGAAGACGAAACGTGGATTTTCATTTCCATTTTTAAAGCTTAATTTTTATTTTTTGTTCTTGTATTTGAACTTGTCATTTTGAAGCAAATCATAGTGAAGCTATTCCTTTCACTCTCATTGCCTACTTTCTTGTGAAGTTGATGTTGATTTTTGCGAATTCGATTTGATGAGTTTTACTTCCGACTCAGTTTCAGCATGATCCGAGGAAGGATTCTCACTCGTAATCAAGTAGTATCGATTTTTTAATGGATTCTATCTAAGGGAATGCATCGTAGATTGGAAAAACCAATTTAAAAAACTTGTGGTGTGTGTTCACTTTGATTTATTATCGATGGATCTTCTGGCACACGTAAAACTTAGAGTTCATATCCACATCAAAGTATTAAAATTTCTAGTTGTTATTTTCTATCCACAAAGCTACTTATTGTTCAAATATGATTTTAATTGGATATTTTTCGTCCGAGCAAGCTTGATTACCAATTTAGATAAGTTATAAATAAGAATCGAATAACTTGATTACAATGAGATTATTTCCGAAGATTAATCGATTGTTTTTCATTTGATTTCACTACACTAGTTGCTATTTTCACCCACTCTCCAAACGCCAAGAATTTTCATTTAATTTTCAATAGATCACCATTCAAGTTGTCTTGTTCCTTGAGGAGATGACCTCGGATTTTTGAGTTGCTACTCCGCACACTCTTGCTACGCTTCAAAAATACATTAAAACCATCTTAGAAAGTCAAGCATCTTTGGACATCAAGAGTGCCACACCTAGAATTTTAGATTTTTGAGAGAATATGGTAGGTTTGGGTAACTTAAGAGGAGTTGGATATTAAGATTCTAAAATTGGATAAAACTATTTGTTGGTTAAAGTGGGAGCATGAAAGTAGCAGAGTAAAAAGAAGAAGGAAGTTACTTAAATTATTAGGGAAATAAAAAATCTTACCTTGGCTTGGTCGTTTCTCCATTCGTATTCCCATATAATCAAAAACTACTAACAATAGGCCCGTGAATCGTGATGTGCGATATTTTTGCCCCACCTATAATCTAATAATCATAAGAGAGTATAGTAGGTTCACTCCAAGTGTTTGAGCTTATTTAAATATATGACCTACTTAGATTGACAAGTAATCTTTCCTAGGCTATGCCAAATCAGCAGACCCACCTCTATAATGAGAGTCAAATTCAAAATGCCTAAGTTTCAAGTCTTCTCAAAAATAACTCAGGACCTTTGGGCTACCCGTTCGAGATATATAAGTTATATGTTGGATACACACGTCAAGAGGTTATTTCTCACCCTCAATTACCTTTTTAATAAAGCTTTTGTGTCCACAAAGGGGAATAATAGGAATGATGAACATAAACCTACATAATCCAATTGTTGTAATGTCAAATACTATAAGACACAACAGCAACAAAAGGTTGAACAGAACATGAGTTGGGTATATGCAGAGATATAAGCTCAAAAAGGTGACCAAGTTTACCCTCGGTCCCAATTAGTTGGACCATTTTTTGATCCTACACATCACACCCTTTTGTGAGAAAATGTTAAGAGAACACCACATTCAACAAATTGACCAACGAATAAAAGACTTAGAGACAAGCTAGGAACAAGATACGTGTCATGTACAAAAAGAGTATGGGTAGAAAGAGGACCAACATGAGTAACAAATAAGTGTGAACCATCAACAGTATATATGAGAGACACAAAGTTTAAAGACATCTTATATGACACCAGGGAAGAATCAAATGTCACATGCTTACAACAAACTGAGTGTATAAACTAAGAAGAAGATTTACCTGAGAATACTAATAAGGCAGTAGAAGTACGAGCTAGAACTTGGGTGACAATTGCCTCGAGGTCTGTTGTAGTAAGAGAAGACAAAGGAGGTGAAGAGGGGGAGTCAAAATCTGATGAGCTAGTAGGAGCAATAGCAATAGGCTTGTGGGATGCATGTAGCTTAGCCTTCTAAGCATCCTAGCATCCTTAGCCTTTTTCTTTGGGCAATCAAAAATGTGGTGGCCATCTTCCTTACAATAGTGGCATTGGTCATTGAAACGACGTGGTCTATATGAAGAAGCTGTCGTAGCGGGACTAGCTAGAGTAAAGGAGCTAGACGATACAGTGACCACAACCAGATCAATGGAATGGACTGGACGAGTCTTTTGTCGTGTCTCCTTAGAAATGAGCTCTGTGGGCAACCTCAAGTGTAAAGAGGAGGCTCTCGTGTCTCCTTAGAAAGAGGAGAGCGATGGAGCAATGAGGCTCTAGTGGTTTCAAAATTATCCTAAATATGCATCAGAGAAAGAATAAATTAACAACAATCTTGATATTCTGTAAAAAACTTAATGGACTTACCATCAGGAAAAGTTAGGCCCGCTTGAGAAAGCTTATCTCAAACACAACTAACTTAAGTGTGAAACTTAATAATACACTTGTTAGGTTCTTAACGCATCTGATAAAACTTAGATTCTAGCTAAAATTGAAGAGCAGCATCATAGAATAATTGTATCCGTTTGCCAAAAAATTCCAGGCAAGCTTGGCATTTCTAAAATTAGGAAAAACACTGAATAGAAGGAACAAATGCATTAATAAACCAGGAGAGAAAGACTCGTCCGCCATCTTCTGGCAACCTTTTCGGCCACTAGCTTCAGTTCAGGCGACCTTTCCAACGAAACTACAATGAGGACAGCCAGAAGGACACAAAGAGAGAACGGACAAGAGCCTCAAGTGTTTTGATATGGAGGATCATCATCGCAAGACAACTACATAGTATATTACCCTTGCCCAGAAAGATTCACGAGCTTAGACTCTGATACTACATAAAAAAAAGTAATAGAAAAATGAATAATAATTGTATATTGTTTTGGTGTGATTTATCATATACATGAGAAGATTTATTTATAGTACAAGAGAGTAGTGAAATTTCATAGTCTCTGATAAAACAAAAAAAAAAAAAAGTTTCATAGTCTAACTTATATGAGACGAACATATAAACATTAACAGTAAATATAAATGATATGATCAAAATATAAACTTACTAATCATGTCAAATTTCCTTCCCTATCCCAATAGATTTATTTGACGAATAACATTACACAAAGTGAACATGACCCATTCAATGAATACATCGTGTTCTCTCTTCTCTTAAAAAAAATAAATAAATAAATTGCGTTGGACTGGACAAGTTGAATGGATTAAATTCACGTGTTATTCTTGTGTTCCTCTATTAAATTAGTCAAACGGTTTGAGACTGAAACCTTTTTCGTGTTGAGATCGAATTAGTTTAATTGCCACCCTTAATTGGGGTAAGGAATCGGGTACTAGCGTACCCTTCTGGGTCGTCAGGAGAAATCAATCTTAAAGCATACATTGAAAACTATGGTCACGAGGGAAGTTGTCAAGTTTGCCAAATATTGGAAGGCGACTTTATGTAGGGTATGAAGTCCATCAAAGAATCTGAAGGTTAACTTTCTCCACTGGGATTTGTAATACCAAATATAAATCGTGTTCGATTAGTTTGAATTAGGCCCATCAATCATTTTAAATAAGATGGGTTTTATGTCGGGTTTTAACAAGTTTGTAAAAAAAAATGTTTTGCATATACCTGATACATTTATTAATTCGTGTATGACGAATCATGTCATATCAAGTTCGTGTCATATGTAATTTGTGTATAACAGGTATATAAACAATTCGTGCCATAGATTTTTTTTTTTGAATTGTTTCACCCATGCTTGATTTGTTTATTACTTATATCGTGTCGTATCGTATTAAATTCACTCGTTCATTAAACGGTGGCTTAAGAAAGACTCAAACTCTCTAATTTCGTATCATGTTCGTATCTTATTAATGAGTGGTGTCATATTTTAACACCTCTTGTTAAAATATGGTTTGATAACTTTTTCAGGAGTAAATTTTTTATTTCTTTTTTTTTTACTTTTCAAATATTTGTAATGTCCCAACTCCTCTATAGATTAGAAAAGACTTTGTTCAATGATAAAAAAAATCAAACAAGCTAGTTTTCCATGCTTGTGCCACAAAGATGTATATAGTTCGAGTTTGAGATGAAATGCATCTATATGTAGGAAATACTTGAATTAATTTTGGGTTTAATTTGAGCTCGGATTGGAGGTCTTAAAAATTGAGTTTAGCCTGAGCTGACCTCTCAACCTGCGAAATTGCTTGGGTTGTACGCTTACTTTCAAGCTTGGGCTGAAATTTATAACAAGATCACTCCATTCAAGCTCTTAACGTTCATGGACATGGGTGACTAAAGCTAAGGTACAACAGTCTAACCCAGTTGAAATAGTTAAGTTTAGTTATCGGAGGCCACTTTTGGAAATTTATATTTTTTTCCTTGAATATTTTCAACGTGTAGGACAAGTAGGATTCAGATTCTCTCTATTACTCATTCATTTCAATTTCCGTTAATACAACTCGAAATGTGTGACATGTGTAAGAGTTTATATTTTAATGGACAAAATTTTTTCCTTGCAAGAAAATTCTTTAACAATGGTTAACACTCCACCAACAACAAAATAAATGATGAAACAACTTGTCCATTAAAATTTAAATTTTACACATGTCATCCATTTATTACTATATTAGAGAGAATTAAAAAAAAAATAGATAATGGAGGGAATCTAAATCCGGACAAGCAAAACTCCACAATTATTAGTTATTGCTGAAAAGATGTGATTTCCATTTGATAAGCTCAAACACTTGGAGATAGGGGACATAATTGGTTTATTATTGCATACAGAAAGAAACAAACAAGATGGACAAATGGTCAACTTAAATTAATCTACATTTCACTTTCTATTTTGCATCGACTAAAAAGAAAGAGGAGGGAAAGGGAATCAATAACTTAGGCAATATTTGGGGTGGGTATCTTCTTATTTACTCCAACAAATCGATTTTACTTTTGTTTAGATATAAATATAAATAAAAAAATGTTAATTGAGTGGGTTGACTACGTCAAAATAGAAGGGGGAAGTGGAACTAGTATTGAAATTTCTATTCATTCAACAATAAAAATTGTTGAACGAAATATAGAAACAGAAGGCCATGGGTGGTACTTTGGTAGTTGCGGTTCTCTTGCCTGATCATAAAGTCGTTGCGATTTATGCGTAATGTTCTGGTGATCACCAGCTGTCATCTTGATAGAATTGGTGCTGGAGAAAACTGACCTGAGCACATCTAACAGCTCGCTATGAGCTACGCGATTCGAACTCAGACGGGCTGAGCTGTGAGCTCAACCTTAACCATGTCTTGAATACCATCAAACGAAATATAAAAACGGAGAATGCTCAATCTAAATTAGCATCATTGTAGTTCTATTCTATTAATCTATTGAGTTTAGCCCAATTGGCCCTCTTAGTTGAACCGTCTCTATATTTTGATGCTTAATAAAACATAATTAATACCATCTTATTGACAAAAAAAATTCATCAGCAGATTGAATTAGTCCACTTGAACACGTCATTTGGATAAGCTCAACCACTTGGAGATAGAGTACAAAATTAAATTAGGTCAAATGATCCACTTAAATTAACCTGTATTTCAATTTCTATTATGTTTCATTTACTCAATTAAAAACTTCAAAGGGAAAAGAGAAAGGGAAGGGAAATCGATTTCTTAGGCAATGTTTGCGGTGGATAACTTCTAATTATTTACTTTGATAAATTCACTTTACCTTTATTTAGGCATAAATTAAACACGTTAATTGGATTGGTTGCCCATGTCTAAAAAGTAAATATTAAACTATTCATTCAGTAATTTTTTTAAATCAAATCACAAAACTTTTAACAATTTTTACAAAATAAAATATATGAACCAAAATATGATCGAGCTGAATTAGTATCATCGTCAGTTTCATTCTGTTAATCAATTGGGTCTAGTCCAGTTGACCATTGAGATTGCACCATCTTTATTTTCTTATGCTTAATAAAACATAAGTGGGACCATCTTATCGACTAAAAAATAATGAACAGATTGAATTAATCCGTTTACGCTTTAATCAAAGGAAGGTAATTGGGTGGGTTGTCCACATTAAAAAGAAATATATAATATATATATATATTTAATATTCAAACCCTTTAATATAAAAAAAAATATGGAAACTGGTAGGTATTGCATGGGTGTTTTATAAACTAGCCGCCAAGGTGAAAAAACTGGTAACCGGTTTAGGCGGGATTAGTTGGTGGGATTTGCTGAAATAGACCAATCCAGCCCTTCAAATTTTGTTAAGCTCTTATATTATATTTACCATGATGTGTGTTTTGACATACCATGATTTGAGTACCAAGATAAACAATATTAGTGACATGAAACAAATTAGTAAATAAAGTACACACAATAATACAAGAGATTTACATGATTCAATAGTTAGAGCCTATATCTATTAGGTATGACCGGATTTCCTATGAAAGAAATTAAGGAATATCAGTACAAGTTAATCGTTCAAATTTGTATCTCAAAACCCAAGCCCCTTCAAACCTTGTACACCGCCTCACACACTCTCATTCAAGACTCTCTCTCTCTCTCGAATTACTTGGGATAGATTGTCCAAGTTGCGAAGCCAAAATGAGGATAAACCGTTGAAGGCTATTGGGGGAATGGCAGAGTTGTAAATACTCCAAAAGAATGGCCTCATAATTAGGCCAAATTGGATGCCAGACTTGCTCCGTCAATCAAGCTACGCGTTTTCTCAAAGATTCCACTTGTCTTTTGCTCCCTCAAAAATGCATATCCTCCAAGCCCATAATCCTCCTAGCCTTGAACTTTTTTCCTTACATGATCTAGCTGTGTCGAGCTTCCACTGGGAGACTAGGCCAACAACTCACTAACCAAGCCAAGGTCTTTGTTCCATGGCTCAACAAGCCTCCTCTTCTATGTCTGATGATTCTGATTCTGATTCTAATTCTGATTCATGTACTTATGATGTGTTCTTGAGTTTTAGAGGAGACACCCGAAAGACCTTTACTGACCACCTTTATAATGCTTTGAAAAATGAAGGTTTTCGCATATTTAGAGATAAAGACGACGCAGAGAGTGGAAAAAGTCTTAGTTTGGAATTAAAGAAAGCAATCAAACAGTCAAGGAGTTCAATAATTGTCTTCTCAAAGGATTTTGCTTCTTCCACATGGTGCCTCAACGAAGTAGTTATGATCCTTGATCGTATGAAGCAAATCACAGGACATTTTGTTCTGCTTGTCTTCTACGATGTAGATCCAAGCGAAGTTAGGAAGCAGACAGAAAGTTTTGCAACATCATTTGCAATATACGAAGAGCAAATTGAGAAGGAAAGCGATCCCAGAAAGAAAGAGGAATTGATGGACAAGGTCAAAG
>JAHQCQ010030338.1:0-10220 GCA_023539305.1 Ilex asprella
ATTCCCACCCCTTGCATGTTTGGGTTGACACCCATATTTTCAAAATTGTCATCCGCATTCTCGAGTGGGTCTTGGTTGATGTTCATGTTGGGGCCTAAGGGTTGTCCAACTAATCGGTGATGATCGTCCCTTCCCCACATGCAACAAAACTATACACAAATGAAATTATAGACAACAAAAATTATGTGCACGAAACAACGTACCTCAGCCCGTGATGAAGATCACGGGACTTACCTCCGTTGTTCGGAAATCACCCTCTTGGTTTGACACTTGCCTTCCCCGGCAACGGCGCCAAAATGCTTGAATGGATATACCTAACCTCCACTAACCCCTAAATACCATCCCTCAAATTATGCAATGTATGAGCGAGGGGAAGGATTTCTTCCCCTTGGGATAGTGTCAAAAGAAAGGGCAAGAGGGAAAGGAAAAAGCGATGGTGTACATATGATGCTTGAATGCACAAAAATGCTCCCCAATCGAAAGGAGACTTTCGTGGTCGTGTTTTACTTGGAAAGTATTTCAAGGTCGATTCCAAAGGGAAGGAATTAAACCAATTGTGAAAGTGATTTAGTGGCAAATGAAAGTTTAAAATCTTTGTTCTTTGAAGTTTGGTTGGTGAAATATGAGCTAATGAGAATGCAATGAGAAAACAAGTGTTGGCAAGTCCAAGAGGTTGCTCCAATGGGTATGCCACCTCAACTCAACCCGCTCCTCCGATAGAGCATGAATGAATGTTTGATTCACGGAAAGCCAGGGATGATATCGGTGAGTATCTAAGCATAAACCGTGAGTAGGCCTACGGTTCATCAAAGTCTCATCGAATCATCCACCTTCAATCCGGTCAAAACAAACCATTTGACTCTAAAGGGAGGGTGGAGAAAGAGTTGAAATGGTATGTCCAAAGAGAGATTCCCCTTGGTCTTGCCAACTAGAAGATTTAGCTATTCATACTTGAAATGAGAATGACTATGTAATGAAAGTGCATTGTAATAAAATGAAGGTCTAGAGTCACTAAATGCAATAACTCACAAGCTAAGTTTTTAAGAGATGAAAACCCATTTTTGAATCTATGAAAAATGAAGAACTTGAGAACATTAATGGTAAAGCATTGAAAAGAGCATTAAACTAAGAACCAACATAAATGAACTAGCATTAATGACATTAAGTGAAGTTCTCAAGATCCTTACAGGAGAAGACAAGCCAATGCAATGAAAAATAAGTGACAATCACAACTTTCTCTCTTTAGAATCTACTATTCATCATCTTCTACGTCTGGAGAGCTTCTCTCTCTATAACTATTATCCTCCCCCTTCTTTCCTCCCCTTCTTCTTTTGCAATGGAGAGATTCCATCAGCAAAAACGTGCTAGGAGACCAGGGCTAGCCTGAAGATGTGATCTCCATCAATAGCCTGTAGGTGATGGGTTGGATAGGACATGGCAGAGCATGATTGACACCCAATTATAACATTTTATTGTGCCTCCTTTCGACTAATTATACATTTGATGGAGTTCAAATGGTGATATTTCAGGTGCTAAAGTGAGAAAAAGGGGTCAAGCATAACAAATACAACATTTAAGTGTAACTGCAGTGCTTTAAGGATTAAATAATGGAAAAGCTTGGAGGACAGCCTTCACGTTCGAACGGAAGGGACCGTTCGAACGTTCCCCTGAATTTAACGAAGACCAGGCGTGTTGCAGACAAACCCTGGAGGCCAAAGCCTAACGTTCAAACACCAAGCCTCGTTCGAACGCATCATCACGTTCGAACGATTATCCCACGTTCGAACAACACTGGAAACACTGACATGATCAGGCTGACTGGAAGACTTCGTGTGTGCAGACTCCCAAGCCAAAAGAAAGACCCTCAGGCACATGGGTGCCATGATCGACTGAATCTGGAGTGTTTGAAGACTCTGATAGTTGCAGGGAGTTGGTGGATGACTCTGAGAGAGATGACTTCAACCCACGTGAAGCCTGAGAACACAGAATATAAAGCAAAAAAAAAATAGCCTTCACGTTCGAACGAAAGGGACCGTTCGAACGGTCTCACTAACAGACTGCAACTTTCCCGATTCTTTGTCTGAACTTCAGATTTTCTCTTTGACTCATCCAGCACTGTTCTTTCACCCCTCCCTTGCTCTTCCCTGCCTATATATACTACCCTTTTGGGAGCCTTCAGACACACTTGGGGGGAGAGAGATCAAGAGCCCTCCTCTTGAAGAACACCTAGTCTTTACATGTATTTTTAGTGTTTCATTCAAGTCTTTACATTCTAGCTCTTTTAATTCAAGTCTTTATTATAGTTGGGAAGTTCGATTCCCTACTTGTCTTCATCTTTATTATAGTTAGGAAGTTCAATTCCCTACTTGTTTTCATCTTTATTATAGTTGGGAAGTTTAATTCCCTACTTGTATTGTTAAACTCTTGCATTTTATGTTCTTGTCTTTACATTAATGCTCTTACTTTCTTGCTTTTAATTAAGTCTTGCACCTTCTTTATTTGAGCTCATCCTCTTCTTAGAGGAGTGAAACTCTTCCACTTTTCTAGAGCTTTACCAAAACCAAGAAGGGTGGAATGTGATTCACTCATTTTTTGTTGAAGATCTAGCTTTCTTTGACTTTCTTTCACTTCCATTGCTTGAGCATCTTCTTCCTAGAGGAGTGAAACTCTTCCACTTTTCTAGAGCTTTCCCAAAGCCGAGAAGGGTGGAACGTGATTCACTCATTCTTCGTTAAAGATCAACTTCGGAGTTCCTCTACTTGGAGGGATGAGTACTATTCACTTTTCTAGCTTTACCCAAGCCATGAAGAGTGATTAGTCCTCATTTACTCTTTAGGGAGAGGTGATAAATATGTAATGACCATCCGGATATTATACTTGTGCATTTTTTTCACACTTCAATGCTTTATTTACTTGCTTACTGGGAGATTGGATGTGTTAATCAAAGTTAGGGTAACTTGCACAACCAAAGGATATTTCTATGGTAAATGGATAACTCCTACATAGAAAGATCCGTGTGTTCAAGGCAAGTACCCTAGCTAGTTCATTATGTAACCAATGGATACTTCAATGGTAAATGGATGACTCCTTCTAGAAAGATTCATTGATTCAAAGTAAAGAACCTCGGCCAGTATTTTGTATAACCAAGGGATCTTTTCTATGGTAAATGGATGACTCCTTCTAGAAAGATCCGTTGTGTGAGACAAATACTCCGGGATAGAACTTCAAGATAAACTCCTCAATCTCCACCACCATTGCACTTCATAAAAAGGATGGAGCTTTAACCCAGTCTATCCTTATCTTCCAAATAACTCACTGTTGACACGGGAGTTAGTTGAGTTACAAAGCACAAGTGTAATACGCCGGATAATTCATTACATATCGTGAACCTCGAACTAAAGAGTAACTTTAATTATATTAAAATCTTATATTTTGTCTAGAAAAAAAATCTCTTGAAAAGAATTTAATATTCTATTCAAGAAACCACCCACTTCTCACAAAAACTCAAAAAGGTTACAATCAATCGGTCTTCATCACAACTTACTTTGAAAACACCAAAACATATTCCCTGTGGATTCAACTCCGGACTCAAACCGGATTATTACTACAGCTTGACAGCTTGCACTTGGGTGTATACATTTCGGATCAAGCCAAATTTTTGGCGCCGTTGCCGGGGAATATTTGGTAAAAGTGTTGAAAAGGTAAAAAGTGGTAAGACTTTTCCTTTCTGTATATATTCTTGGTTGCTGTAAATAATTTATTTCTTTTTATTTTATTTTATGTCTGAGGACGCTCCTAACTATAATTATTTGCCAGGAGAATCTTCAAGGTCTGTGAACCAATCTGAACCAAATTCACCTAGATCAATAGCAGACTTGTGTGAGAGTAACATGGCAAATAATGATAGAAATAGAGACGTGCCTCCGCGGGAGGAAGAAGTGCCTAACACTCGAACTTTGAGGGATTACTTGAATCCCACTAGAAATATTGAACCCTCGTGTTTTGTATTCCCTCCAGATGTCCCCTTTTACTGTAAAGCCGGGGACAACTCAGTTACTACCTGAATTTCACGGATTAGAGACAGAGAATCCATACTTGCATATGAAAGATTTTGAGGAAGTGTGTGGAACATTCCAAGATAATTCTGAACTGGCCAAGATGAAACTCTTTCCTTTCTCTGTAAATGATAAAGCTAAACAATGGCTAAATTCTTTAAAAGCTTCTTCCATGCCTAACTGGCAAGCCTTCCAAAACAAATTTTTTAGAAAATTTTTCCCCTTACCTAGGACCAATACACTCAAAAGGCAAATCATGAATTTTTCGGTCAAAGAACGAGAAACTTTTTATCAAAGTTGGGAGAGATTCAAAGATCTGCTCCAAGCCTGCCCTCATCACTCTTTTGAAAATTGGACCCTAGTGGGATTTTTGTATGATTCCTTACCAACTAGACTACGTCAATTTGTTGAAATGATGGCGCAAGGAGAATTCATGTGTAAAAGTCCAGAGGAGGCATTCAATTTTTTCGACACCATATCGGATAGCTCTCAGATGTGGGACTCAGCCGCTCCTACCAGTGTTGAATCCAAACCATCCACTTCCCAAGGGGAAAAGTATGTCTTGAGAGAGAATGATGACTTGAGAGCAAAAATGTCCCCCTTGTCTCGAAAGCTTGAAGCTTTAGAGATGAAAAAAATTCATCAGGTAGATATCATCCCTCCCACTGAATAAGTATGTGAAATCTGTGCATTGACAAGACATCCTACTGGGGACTGTCCTACTATCCCTGCATTCAAAGAAGTCTTGTTGGAACAAACAAATGCAATCTCCAATTTCAACAAGCCCTACTCCAACCCATACTCTGAAACATATAATCCAGGGTGGCGAAACCACCCGAATTTCAGTTGGAGGAACACACAACCAATTCCCATGAATCAACCTCAAAATCCACAGCCGCCACCACCACAAGGGCATCATGCATATCAACCATACCAACCACCACACAAGAGGAACCTTGAAGATACATTAAATCATTTCATGCAAACCCAAATGAACTTCAATGTCCAGTCCACCCAATCCTTCACTGATTTCAAAACACAAACCACTCAATCCTTCGAAGATCTCAAAAGTCACATTCAAAAGTTGACTCAATCCATGGTTACACATGAGAAGGGCAAATTCCCTGCCCAACCAAAACCCCCACAAGATCAAGCTCAAGATGTCACTACACTAAGAAGTGGCAAGGTGATTGACAAAACCGTAAGAGACATGCTAATTCCAAAGCCAAGATCTGAGTCAATCCAAATCGACTCACCAGTTGAGCCTGAACCAATTGAGCCTGACCTCGTGATTGAAAAAGAACCCTTGAGTGAACAAGAACCAGAGCCATCAAAGGAAGAAGAACCCTCATGTTTTATTCCTGCTCCCTTCCCTCGTAGACTAAAACCCAAACAGAAGGTGAATAATCAAGATGAAATTTATGAGCTTTTTAAGCAATTAAAAATCAATATCCCACTTCTGGAAGCAATTAAACAAGTCCCATCATATGCCAAGTTTCTATAAGACTTGTGCACAGTCAAGAGAAGCTAGAATGTCCAAAAAAGAGCATTCCTGACAGAACAAGCCAGTGCTCTGCTTCAATGCAAAACCCCTCCAAAATACAAGGATCCTGAATGTCCAACTATATCATGTGTCATTGGAGATTTCAAAATCGAACAAGCACTGCTGGACCTCGGAGCCAGTGTGAATTTGCTACCCTTCTCTGTCTATCAACAATTGGGTCTGGGTGAACTCAAACCCACTTGTGTCATACTCCAGTTGGCCGATAGATCTGTCAAAATCCCTAGGGGCATTGTTGAAGATGTACTTGTCCAAGTAAATAGCTTTATCTTCTCTGTTGAATTCATTGTTCTAGATACTCAGCCAACATTACATCCTGATGATCAAAATCCCATTATTCTTGGTCGACCCTTCCTAGCAACTTCTAATACTCTGATCAATTGCAGGAACGGAGTAATGAAATTAACTTTTGGGAATATGACTTTGGAGCTGAATATTTTCAAGATTGCCAAACATCCAGGAGAAGATAAGGAATTGGAAGAATTGAATTCCATTGAGTCATTGGTTCATGAACATGTGAATCGAACCTTCTGTGAGGAATCTGTTGAATCCTGTCTGCTAGAATTAAGTATAGGTGACTTAAAAAATGATAACCCAGATTCACCCAATTGCCCTACTCATGCTGTTGAGATAAGGGCACCCAAATTCAAGGAAACTTCACCAAGTGGCATAAAGCAAACCTTGTTAAGTGACAAGCCACCAAAGCCTGAATTGAAACCTCTCCCAATGGTAATTTCATTAGAGGGCATGGAAGTTGACAAAACAAAAATAGATCCGGCTGGGAAATCCCACCTTTTCGAAAGTATGATTTGCGGGAAGTTAAAACCAATCTTGGAGGATTCTGTTAAAAATGTGGAAACTATCATTTTAATGGAACCAGGATATTCCTCCGAAATTCGCACCTGCCGACACTCAAAAGGTTCGGATCAGGAAGAAAACTGATCTGTAAAGACGCCTTTATTAGGCTCTCTATTTTCGCTCTTTTCCCACGATCATCGCTTTTTGACCCCCCTCTTTTCTTTCCTTTTCGTTTCTTTCTACTTCTTTCGTCTTCGTCTCACTGCTTTCTGTAACCAGATCCACACCCCAACCCCATGACCACCCATTCCACAAACACCATCTTTTGTTACATGCTTTGTATTTTACTGTTATATTTGCTTATGACACTCTTGCTTTTATTCGCACTCACACACAAGGATTTTCTGTCGATCCGAAATCCAGATTATCCGAAAGATCTTTAACTGGTTTGTAGGGTTTGGCAAAGGAAATGGGTCTGCACCTTTCAGCTTCATCTCCAAGATCTTCAACTGGTAAATTCGAAACATTGGGGACAATGTTCCATTTAGGTTGGGGTGAGAACTAAAGTTCATATTTTGTGTCATTGCCTGTAAAAATTTTAAATTTTTTGTTATTATTGTCGTAGTTCTATGTACTGTGATGATCATGTCTGTGAGCCAGTTTAATTTGTCTTTGTGACTGGCAGACGTTAAAGAACCAGATAGTGAGTCTAGGAATCATGGATGTTAAACTTTTTTGGTTTAGTTTAGGAGCTCTACGTAATTTTCCAGCAGATGTGCATAATGTGATCATGAGAAAAGCAAGGCTGGTATGGAAAAATGAGATCCAAGAACAGCAAGCAAAACCACTCTGTGGCAGAAGCACTTATGCTAAACTCTGACGAGCCAAGAGACTTGGTGCCTGTAAACAGTGTGGCCGGGTATTTCATTAGAAAAGATACAATCAGTGCTCTGAACCAATCTCCGGTCGTGCACTCGATTGATTAGACTGGATAGTGAATGGGCAGAGTAAGGATTATCCTGACACGTCATCTTATTCCGGTGCTATGTTTAACTGGGTTGTGCGACAGGAGATTGGAAGAGTCACTGGTTGTTCGAATTACACAGAAGATGAATCGGATTAAATTGTTTCCTAACCAAAGCTGTGGAAAATTGTATTGTATTTAATTTTGGGGAATGAAAGCCAACGGTCCGAATTACTTGTGAGTAAGTGTGCAAATTTTCTTTTTACTTCATTTTGTGCATGCTTTTATTTTTGCATAAATTTTTGACCAAATTTATGGGCTGAGTAAAGAAATGTCCAAAAATGCCAACTTTAAGTATGGGTAGGGATCGTTCTTGAGGCGCCAGGAAATTTGGATTAAAAACTTAGTGTTTTGTTCCTATAGTTCAGTTGTATATAGCATAGGAAAATTTTTGAGTTTTGGTTCAACGTTCGAACGCCACTCCACGTTTGAACGAAACTGACTGGCTCATTGGCGTTCGAACGTTACTATCAGACTATAAAAACCAGCGTCGTCTTCCTCAGTTCAAAATTTTCAAAACACTCTCAAACTCAAAAACCCAAAAGACCCTTCCTCTTCCCAGACCTCTACTCACCTCCATTTACCATTTCGACCCCATAGCAACCTTACCCATCCCTCCCCCACCTCAAAAACGTAAAACCCTACCCAAGAATCCCAATTTTCAGTCGCCTGTTCACCTGCCATCCCCACAACCACGTTCGAACGGTTCCAGTCGTTCGAACGACCATGCCAAGAACAAAAATGCCTGCCAGGCCCAACCAGGGTGTTAACCAGGAGCCTAATTTCGTAGAAGAGATGATCACAGAGAGGGAGGGAAGGCAGAGAAGGGTGAGATATGACAGAACAAGGTTTCCCAGTGCTCTCAAGGCTGAAAGGTACGAAAATTTCTATCAAAATCATGCCATAGTCTATGAGAGAGATGTTATTATTAATGATTTTGCTGAGTTAGGATTACTTGTGGAGATGGAGAAGAGAGATTGGTTGTGGTGTTTGTTAAATGGAGGAGAGACCGTGGTTGATTTGGTGAGAGAATTCTACTCCAATGTGGAGTATGGTGTTAAAGAGATTGTTACATATGTGAGAGGCATCCACATTGTGGTGGATGAGGCCTATCTCAAGGAGATGAGGCCGGATATGCCTCAAGTGGAGAACCTAGTCTACCCACCACCACAGGATGTGAGTATGGATTTGGTTGGGAAAGAATTGACTGGAGTAGATAACTTTTCATGGGGAGGAAGGAGATTTTTGAAACAAGGAGAAATGACTGATAAATACAAAATGCTAAATTTGATTGCGGTATCGAACTTTGCACCTATGAAGCGCTCAAATGAAATTCTCCCTGATATGGCACGACTACTTTAGCCATAGGGAAGGGCCACATCATAAATCTCTCCTCCCTCATTTTATCCGAGATGAAGAAAGGGTGCGAGGCAAAGAAAAGTGTCTTGCCCTTCGGCACCCTAGTGACTGAGTTTGCAAAGACCAAGGAGTGAGGGTGCTGCCTGAGATGATTATAGAGAAACCAATGGGGGCACTCAACAAGGGATCTTTCAAGCGCAGCCGAGGCCATAGTGGCACCCCTATGGTTAGATATGAGGAGCCACCCACTCAGGAGGTTGATGAGGTGCAGGAGGAGCTTGACCACTGGGAGGAGATAGATACTAACAGAGAGCTACAGGAGGAGGAAGACCAGGCACAGACTGAGGCACCTGGCCCCAGTACCAGCACCCACAGATCTCTACGAGAGATTATGATGGATATCAGGGCTGATCATGCCAAGATTCTCCAGCAGTAGGAGGAGATTCATAGCTACTTTCGGAGTGGTGCTGGTGGTGCTTCTGCTAGTAGAGCTCGAGCTGATGATGGCGATGCATGAGATAGAGTCCCTTCTTTTGTTTGTTTTTGTGTGGTGATTTTTCTGCAACCATGAAGGATGTGTTTATTTTTTGTGAATGATTGCTTCTTTTTCTTGTTTAGTTTGTTGGATATTTTCAAAATTTTTGTCATAGATCACTTTTTGTGGATGAATTGAACTATCAATGCTAATGATGTGAATGAACATATTTTATGGAATGTATGGTTTGATTTATCACTTTTATTTTGTTTGAATGCATATGTAGTATAATATTATGAACTAATGAATTGTGAAACAGCAATGGATGTTGCGACTGTTGTCACAATATCTAACTCACATGATCATCTTGACGCCTATTTGGACAATCTCAACTTTGAACCACAATTCTTGATAAATGGTGTTTTCTCTATGCTTAAATTGTTAAATATGCAGAAATGTTTGTCATTTTTTTAAAGGGTGTAAAGGTGATCAGACTCGAAAATGAAATCAGTATATAATCAATATCCCTTAAAACATTCAACATAACCAGTGGAGACGACAAAGAAACCTTGGTAAGTTTCGAACCTTTCAATGCTTTTGAGTGGGTACTAACGATTACTCAAAGAAAGGTTATTTCACATTCGATCCTTCAATGATCTTATTAACTTTGCTTTGATTGATGCAACTAAAGTGATCTATTTTCATAACTCACAGGAAATTTTTTGCATACACATACATATGCACCTACTTGAGAAAGGACCTTAGGCCATCTTTGGATCAACTTTGAGCCTCAGCTTATTCGTTCACAAAACAATGACCTTCGTCAGCCATGATTAAGCTTTCAAACGTATGAATTCTCTTCCAAAAAGCCAGAAAAGTGACCGAGCTACAAGAAAATATACTTGACATACCCTGCTATCTAATTTTCTTACATCCTCTTTTAAAGCA